>JAPVLO010001779.1:0-54712 GCA_027257055.1 Cephalopachus bancanus | reverse complement strand
TTTGATGTTTTTCTGTCAGATCGTGTTTGGAAGAGTGGAGAATAATAGTTATTCGTTCTCCTGCAAATGTTTGACATGTCCCAAAATTTAATGAACTAAACAATATGGAATAATTACTTGAAAAACAAATTGCCAAAACTTACCCATGTTGAGTAAAAATCATAGAGAATCTTAATAGGTTTACAGCTGTTAAAAAAGTGAATCAATACTAAATAACAACCTACAAAATAAAATGTAATTCTAAGATGGACTTACCAGTGAATTCTATCAAAAACTTAAGAAAATCCGGGCTCGGTGGCTCAGCATGTATCCCGTGCCTTTGGGAGGCTGAGGTGAGTGGATTGCCTGAGCCCGTGGGTTCGAAACCCACCTGGGCATGCGAGACCTCATCTCTACAATAAAATCAAATGTTAGCTGGACGTGGTAGCATGCGCCTGTAATTCCAGCTACGTGGAAGACTGAGGTGGAAGGATCGCCGGAGCCCAGCAGGTCAAGGCTGCGGTGGCCGGGAGCGGCCACTGCACTCCAGTCTGGGTGACAGAGAGAGACTCCAACTCAAAAAAAAGAAACCTTAAGAAAAATTTATATTAATTTTCTGCAATCTATTTTATAAGATATAAGCAGAGAGAATGCAGTCTCTAAGTAATTCTGTGACAAAATTAACATTATACCAAATCAGTCATAAACATCACAAGTAAAAATCTACAGACTAATATCTCTCATGTATATTGAGACAAAAAGTCTCAAGAAAACGTTAGCTAATAAAATTAAACTATGCATAATTCTCTTTTTGTGTTCTTTTTGTTTTGATGACTTTATTTTTGTTTTATCTAAAGATAAGAGGAATCCACTCCTAATACATAAGGCTGTTTCTACTTTTGGAAGTCGATTAACATAATCCATCATATCGACAGGCTTAAAAAGCATAATAGCACGGCTATTTTAATAAATGCAGAAAATAATTGGACAAAATAAAACATTGTTCTTTTTTTAATGAGAAAACTGGGAAAACAGGGAATTTTTTTCAAGTTGATAAATGTGGAGACTTTTACAAGATTTAAGAGCTATTAATGACACCATGGAGACAATGGGGGCGTTACAGCCTGGGCTGCCGTCTCCGGTTGCTATTCCTGCAGACTTTAACATCATAGTTATTGATTTACAAGATTGCTTTTTTACTATACCTTTAAGTTCTGATGATTGCAAGAGATTTGCATTTAGCCTACCTTCTCAGAATTTTACACAGCCTTATCAAAGGTTTCAGTGGAAAGTCCTGCCACAAGGAATGAAAAATAGCCCCACTTTGTGCCAAAAATATGTTGATGCTGCTTTACAAGATATTAGGTATCAATACCCTGATCTTTATCTGGTGCATTATATGGATGATATTTTACTAACCCATCAAAATCGTGCTCTTTTACATGATATTTTAAAAGAGACAGTAACAGCTTTGACAAACTATGGTTTGAAAATTTCTCCTGAAAAAATTCAAACCAATCCACCTTTCACTTATCTTGGACGAGTGTTAAACACTCAAACAGTAAGTCATCAGCCATTCAAGTGACGCCCAACGCCTGGGAGCTTGAAGGTAATCTTTTCTCTTTCTTTTCGGGGCAGATAGGACCTCACCTGGGGCGCTGCAGGCCCCCCTGTAGAGATAAGCAGGGAAAGGATAGGTGAGAAGTGCTAGAGCCGTGATATAATCATGGGCCAGAAACAGTCTAAACGCAGGAGACTGTTTATAAATGTCTTACTCGATACATTATCTAAAAAGGGAACTAAGGTGTCTTCTACTCGATTGGCTCATTTTTTGCGATTTGTCCAGGCACAGTGTCCCTGGTTCCCTCAAGAAGGCACCGTTGATTTGGCTATTTGGACCAAAGTTGGGGAAAAAACTTAAACTCTGTTAAATTTTGCATGGACCTGATGAGGTCCCTGTTGATGCTTTTGCCTTGTGGAATATTATTAGAGATGCCTTAAATCCACAACAAAAGGTTAATAAAATGCCCATTAAAGTAAAAGAGAATTAGCTATACTAATTCTTATTATATAAAAGGACTGTTTCCTCATATTGAAACAGCCACCATTCCTGTTAATAAAATAACTATTCTTGATTTACTTGTTCAATTATAGCAATTAATAATTGTTAGAAACCAACCGTTTTTTATAGGTCATATTAAATCTCATTCAGGACTCCCTGAACTTCCAAGTCAAGGTAATCAATTAACAAATGTCTTGACAAAATTAGCCATGTGTCTCTCCCTTGAAGATTCTTTAGTAATTAAGCTCAGCAATCCCACAAAATTCACCATCAAAACGCTGCAGCTTTAAGGTACCAGTTTCACATTCCAAGGGAGACAGCCTATTAACCCTCTCCCCTCTAAGGTTTTGCTTCTCACAATTGGGTATTGCAAAACAATTAAATACTGATGATACTCCTGCTTATACATACAAGTCTTTTCAATGTTTTTGTGTCCAATTTGGTGTTTCTCATTCCACAGGAATTCCTTATAACTCTCAGCCTCAAGCTATAGTTGAAAGAGCCCATCAAACGCTAAATAATCAAATAGTTAAATTGTAGGAAAGGGAGTTTAAGTATAGCTCTCCCCATCATATTATAAATCATGCCATCAGAAAAACTTAAGACAGCAAAAGATTTGGTGCAACAGCAACAACTAAAAGCTGGTCACATTAAGCCTTCCACTAGTCCGTGGAAAACCCCTATATTTGTTATTAAGAATAAATCAGGTAAATGAAATCTTTTACAAAATTTAAGGGCTGTTAATGCTACTATGAAAACTATGAGAACACTCAGCCTGGAAAAAGCCATCAGGTTCCAGAAATTCCTGGCATTACTGTTTATAACCTTGTTAGTTATTTGTTTGTTTTAGAATTCTCCTTTAAGAAATAAATTACAAGTGTTCAGAGAAAATTCCGGATTTTTTTTTAATTGTAAACAATAAAGAAGGTTTTCAACTCCTTTGTCCTCTCCTGTTCCTCCTACAACTCTGATTCCTGCTTTCCCTCTAACTCAAAAGTCTGACTCAACTGGTTTAACTACTCCTGTTTTTTGTAATCTGCTCTATTAGTTTCTCTTCCTTCTTGCTCTCCACCTTTATCTGGGAAGGAAGGGCTGGCGTCTACGGCCGTGGTGCCTAACCCTGACCTTCAGTCTTTCTCTTGTACCTTCAGAGAAGGGGCAGATGCCAAAGGCCACGGCATCTGACTCCAGCCTCCAGTCTTTTTCTTCTGTCTTCAGAGAAGGGGCAGGTGCCAAAGGCCACGGCACCTAACCCCAGCCTCTAGACTTCTCATGTTTTCTTATGATAAATTTCTCTCAAGTTATATCTAAACTGGGACTATATCAACCTTCTTTCCAGACAAAAGTATAGGAATCATATAAATTAATCCTGTTAACTAACCACAGGCTACTAAGACAAATAAAAAAGGTTTTTCAAAAACCAGATAAAAATTCAACAATGTTTCTAAGTCGCCTCTCTGAGACATTGCAGTAATTTACTAATATCAATTTAAATTCTCTGGAAGGACAAGCTCTTTTGGCTATGTATTTTGTCTCCCAGTCAGCACCGGACATTAGGTACAAACTCCTAAAAAGACAGAAGGGCCCACAAACCCCTCAACTAAAGCTATTGGACACGGCCTTTATAATCTTTAACAACAGGAAGAAAAGTATGCAGGACCGCAAACATAAATGGGAAGCGTTTTAGCTTTTGTCTACCGCTTTAGCAAGAGCTACATGCTCAGCTCTACTTGAACTTCCCGGTCCAATCCTTCCTTCACCCCTTTAGGTTGTGGGGGTGCAGGACATTATATCCAGACCCCTCACTGCGCTGTTGCTTCCATGTGTTCTGGTATATAAAATGTTTCAACACTCCTTCCTTGTTATGCCAACGTGTCCAGCTCCATTATTGAAAAGAGATATTATATACAAAATTAAAACTCATATTATTCTTTGCCCTCACAATTGTGCTTTTTGGGTGCCTTTTGTTTAGCTTTGGATTTCCCTAATAGTTTTATGTTGAATCCTATCTAGCCCTTCCACTGCTTATAAACTTACTGCTTTGGTTGTAGCTCTAAGGTTAGGAAAAGTATAAGAAAGATGTTTGGTTAGGGTATGTTTTTAGTAAAAAAGAATAAAGGAAAGAAAAATAATTGTAAAGAAAAAAGTCTTATGTAGTACATTTTTGTTTTATGGTGAATGGCTGGTTGTTTGAAAAACAAAAAAAAGGAAAGGGAAAGAGAGAAAAAAGGGTATAAAACAAAAATAGAAGGTTCAAACATAAAGAAAAATGGCTTAAGTATGTCAAACATGGTACGTAAGAGCCAAAAAGCTTTTTGGCCATAAGTCTGTTTTAATTGTAATGCCTTACACTGCTCCTCAGATAACTTGGCTTTGTAAAACGTGCCCGTGTGACAGTTAGCTATAGCCCACTTTACTGGGCAAGAGGACTCCCACTATCCTCCTTCTTCACTTCTTACTTTTGTAAAAAGTCATTCTTTTATCTTTCTTCAGGTTACCAGTGCTCAACCTCTACAAAATGCTAGCTTGGTTTTTACAGATGGCTCCTCTTCTGAAACAGCGGTTACTGTTATTAATGGTGTTATTTCTTGATTTCAAACAGATTATAATTCCACTCAACGAGTTAAGCTGTTTGCAGCTTGTCAGGTCTTTACAAAAATTTTAATTTCGACACTAACATTATGTTACAGGTGTACTGTGTCATTTAAAAACTGCTAGTCTTCATGCTGTCTCTTCGTTCTCTCCCACTAACATAATTGTTGTTTTATAAACCATTCAATTACATATTTGTGCTAGTATAAAACCTGTTTATGCTACTCAGTATTCATACTCATTCTACCCTTCCTTGGTCCATTATCTAAAAGCAATGCTCTTACTAATGAGGCTATGTAATTTTTTTGTTTTTCCTTCGCTAGCAGCTACCGCTTCCCATGCCTTTCATCATCAGAATGCCGAAAGTTTACTTCACCTATTTGGGTTCCAGACCGCCTCATTAGAAATGTCCAGCTTCCCACCCCCACCACAGTGTGAGAACCTGCACACCACCAACTTGGGGAGAGCTGAAAGTGCTGATACGTGATGCAAAGGACTTGGTTTGGTTTCAAATTACTTCTCTTACTCTCTCTACTGTTTTTATTGCTATACTGGCTATTATAGCAAGCCAGGTGGGTTGTATTTATTCAAAAAAATCTTATTGGGCTTATATCCCAAACCCTCCAGTGTTTCAGCCTGTTATATGGGATACTAAGATTATTACTGCTTTTACTAATCATTCCTCTTTATTAAAAGGCTCACTCTTTTTTCATTGTGGGTCAAAACTGTAATCAATCATAATTTTCCTTTTCAGGTTGCTCTAGTTCTCTTCCAATATGTTTTAGTTTACCTGAAAAATCAAACTACTTGCATAAATTATAAATTAACTAATTGTCTTACTTTTTCTAATTTATATGGAGAATTTATAATTCTTAAACAGCCTTCTTATTTGATGGTTCCTGTAAAACTTCCATCTCTTTGGTATGATGAATACAGTCTAAGAACATTATATGAGCTTAACTCACTGTTGTCACGACCAAAAAGATTCATAGCAACTTTAATTTTAGGAATTACAGCTTTGATAGCCATTGCTACTTCAGCTTCAGTTTCAGCTATAACTTTAGCTAAAGAAGTACATACTGCTACATTTACAGATCAGTTATCCAAAAATGTCTCATTAGCTTTAGCAGCTCAAGAAATTATTGACCAAAAATTAGAAAGTAAAGTTAATGCATTAGAAGAGGCTATTTTGATTATAGGACAGGAACTTGTAGCCTTGAAAATTAAATTGGCTTTGAGATGTCATTCAGAGTTTAAATGGATTTGTGTCACACCTCTTCAAGTGAACAAGTCTATTCATACCTGGGATAGGATTAAAAATCATATCTCTGGAATTTGGAGCCATTCCAACATAAGTTTGGATCTTTCCAAACTTCATCAGGAAGTACAAGACATTAGCTCTGCTGAAAAACAATTTGAATTCACCCAATTGGCTCAGTCAATTTATAATAATTTCTCTTCATTTGTCAATCAAAAATCATTATTGTCTATATTAATCAATGTGGGAATTTGTGGAGGAATAATCTTGCTACTATTATGCTTACTTCCAGTACTCTTCAAATCATTGAAAAATAACATCTCTCGACTAAGCACGGAATTTCACGGCTTTGTATTAAAAAACAAAAAGGAGGATATGTTGGAGCCAGCCTTGGAGGTCCACCTGATTGACAGGGTCCGGGTGGGCCGAAGACCCCGGGCCGCAGGGCGAGCCCAGGAAGCTGAGGCCCTTCTGTCCTTCACCTTTGCTGTTTGATACCGCCGAAGAATTCTGTGCAGTCGTGGAAGAAGAAAATGGCATGTTTATGTGAAGAGCTCACAGCTAACCTGGAAACATCATGGTTTATTTTTCCATTTTCCCACTATGCCACTTGGCCTTTTCTAACATATGCAAGGGTTAAACTCTGAAGCACATCAAGAATGCTTTATTTCACTTGGTTATAAGTTACTAGACATTACTTAAGTAATAAATGATATGAGTATATCCACTCCTTATTTGATTTAGAACTATGCAGTTTAGTGTTTAGACATAAGGATTTTTAGAAGCACAAGTTTATAATAGGTTCATTATGAATTCATTATAAGTTCTAACACTTACTAGGAGTTATGTAGGTGACTTATAACACTGTTTTCACTGACTTAGGATAAAGATTAATGTTAAGGTTTTTACTTAATTCTATAGTTAAAACTATAAAATTAATACTCTAAGTTAACATTTATAGAGTAGGTTTTCACTAAACTCATAATATAATAATTAGACACTTTTATGACAGATCAGCTAAAACAGAAAGTAACCTTGAGGGGCTTGGGAAACATTACTAAAAGCTTCTTTTGAGTTCTCTTAGAAACAAGCACTGCAAGATAAGAGAAAAGTAACGAGGACATCTGGACAAGGGAGGCGATCACAGGACTCTGAAGAACACAAGAGCCTAAGATGAGAATATTCCTGACACATAAAGAAATACACACTTAAAGAAACTTTCTTGAAACATTTGTAATTTGGGACATTGGACTGAGAGTGTCATTGTTGGCTTTATGAATAGGACTTGTCTAATGCCTATGAGATTCCTGGCTTATTTGCTACTAAAGCCACTGGGAATCTTGGTTTGTTTGCTACTAAGACCACTAGCTGGTAACTTTTAAAAGATATGTATATGAAAGAATTTTCTTTGTCTTGCCCCTTCACAAATGGTATAAAAGCTCTGTATTAACTAGCATTAAATTGTCATCTGTTCAAGAAGCAGGTGTCCGGTATATGATCGTCGTCGTCGCCTGTCTCTCCTTCAACATATCTCACGACCCTTGTGGGGCGGGACCCCGCAAATATGTACATTTAAACTACAGCAAATATTTTAAGTAAAGGTGAGAAATGTGATACTTTCTCAGTAAGATCAGGTACCACAAATAAGTGTCCCCTGTCAGCACTAATTTTCAACAATTTACTGGAAGTCTTAATTAATTTAATTAAACAATAATAGAAAACAAAATGTATACAGGTTTAAAATACATAAATAAAAATGGCTTTGCTCATGAATGATGAATGCTTTCACAGAAAATAATAAGGAATTAACAAAGAAATTCTTAAATTAATAGGTACTATAGCAAGGTTGCAGCACAAAGATTAACATGCAAAAGTTTTTTTTGTGTGTGTATTTATTAAACATTATACATATCTTAAATGATTTTGAGTTTCTCCAATAGTTCTCTTTATATCAAACTTTTCTACAGAAATAAAATATTTAGGCATAAATCTAGCAAAACATGTATAATTCCTATGTAAGGAAAACTGCAACTCTGGTTAAATAAATCAAAGAAGTACTATATAAGTGGAGAAATATTCAATGTCAATGGGTAAAAATTCATGATATATATTCTTGCTAACTTGATTCATCATAACCACAAATGAAATTGCATCTAGTCATTTCGAGTGTTAAAAAATTTATTCTAAACTGTATGTGGAATGGTGAAATAGCAAACATGATATTGAGGAGAAAAACAAAGTTTGAGGTCTGACACTATCCAAATTCTAGCCTTACTACAGAAAGTTATAGTAATCAAGTCAGTGTGACATTTGTGACAGAATATGCAAATAAATAGAAAAATGAAAAAGTATAAATATCCCCATCATTGACTCAAATAAATATAGTCAACAGATCTTTGATAAAGAGAAAAGGTAGTATAATGAAGCGTGAAGACTCCTTTGAATCAATAGTGTTGGAATACCTCATCATATATGGGGATAAAAAAGGGGGGAAAAGATTCTAGATACAGATTTTACACATTTCACCAACAATTAACTACAAATACTTTATAGACCCAAATGTAAAAGGAAAAACTATAAAACTTCTAGAAGAATACCAGTACAAAATGTAGATGACCTTGGATATGGAAATAAAATTTCGATACCTTAAAATTGCACAATCTATGAAAAAAATGACTGATAATCTGTACTACATTAAATGAAAAACATCTGCTATGCAAAAAGGAATTTAAGATATTGAGAAAAAAGTTACACATTGGCATAACATATTTTAAAATATATATATTGGATTGTGTATCTGTATTCAAATGATTCAAGGAGCACCTAAAATGAAACAATTAGAAAATAAACCACCAGAATAAAAATGGACAAAAGACCTTAGCAGACTCCTTACATAAGATTTACAGGTGACAAATAAGCATTTGAAAAGCTGCTCCACATCACATGCCATTCAGCAACTGCAAATAAAGACAGTCATGCAATATTTCTGCACACTTATTTGACTAGACCTAATTCAGAATATTGACAATTACCTAACGGTGGTGAGTATTGCAGCAACAGAAACTCTTCTTTTGCTGTTGGAAGCACAAAACTGTAAGCCACTTTGGAAGACAGTTTGGAAGCACCTTACAAAATTAAACATAATTTTATCATTTAGAGCAGTAACCACACTCTTTGACATGAACCCCAGATGATGGGAATCATCAGATCACGGATGTTTACAGTAGCTTTATTCAAAATTACCAAAACTTAGGAGCAACTGGAATGTCTTCCAGGAAGTTAATGGATTAAAAAGTATTTTACACTCCATAAGTTGAATACTATTCAGTGCTAAAAAGGTATGAAGAACCTGAAACACACACCATTAAGTTAAAATTTAAGAAGCCTGTTTACTGTACTACTCCAAATATATGACATTTTGGAAAAGGTAAAACTATAGGGCCCATGAAAAGAAAATTTACTGCTATGAGTAAGGGGGGGGGGGCAATGAATGTGTGGAGCATAGTGGATTTTTCAAGAAGTCTAACAATTCTTCATGGTGAATCCATGCTAATAAAATTTGTGTAAATACCGCATGGTCATACTTATGTATGGAATATAGAAACGTTTTGCTCATGAAGGGAGACTGCACAGTGGTGTCATTGAGAATCCATGGATGGTGATGGACAGAGAAATAGGAGATGCAAGTCAAAGGTATAATATTTCAATAAGACATAAGAAATATTTCTAGTGATCTAACGCAGAGCCCGCTACTACAGTGCATTTGTATTTTATATTCCAAATTGCTGAAAAAGTAGAATTCAAATATTATCACCAGAAAAATAATAAGGACACTAGGTGTTGGAGATGTTAAAATGACTTGATTTACTCATTGTACAATGTATGCACTTTTATAAAATCACATTATATCCATGGATATATAAAATTATTATTGATCAATTAAATTAAAATATTTTTTCAAAATATTTGATTTACACATTATTTAGAAAAACCATTTGGGCAGAAAATGATTACTGGGTAGATCAATATTTAAATATTGTTGCATTTGTATAATTTGAAAATAATTTATTTGTAATATGTACCATAATTACAATGGAATATTAATTACCAACTACAATTCAAATAGGAGACTGATGCCTGAAGTTTTATACATGATTTTGCAAGAGAAGTGTATTTTTTTTTTTTTACATAAACATAGTCAACATTGAATAACTTCCAAAAGTAGAGGCACAATAGAAAATATTCTAACCAACCTGACCAATCAGTTTCTGATTAATATTCAAAAAATCTCATGTCTCACAGTGTCTTCGAATTGGGGCTTTCTGGTTATTATTTAAAGTGTCTATATCTGAAATGGCAAATTTTCCTATATTTCTGACTCATGATCCTAAACTGTGATAATCATTGGATTTAAATCAAGATTTTCTGAATTCAATGGGATTATTCCATTTACCTGAAGCTCTAACATGAATGAATGGGTATGACGATTTACATGACCCTTGGTTTGTGGATGTTTATATAAAAATCTTTAAAAGGAGGCCAGTGTGGACTCTAAGGAAAAGCAATCCTTCATCCTGGAAAAAATCTGTTCTCTGACTATCTCCTTCAGCCCATTTCCTGATCAGGAAGAAGAATTTAGGTTTGATGAATGATTTATCTTAAAAGGGTACCTAGTTTATGAGGCCACCAGCATCCTCTATGCAGGGTGACTACGAATGAAAGGGACCTCCTTCATAGCCTTCCTTTTTACTTACAAAGACACCATCCATATAAATCCCTCACGTGATAACCCAGAAGAAACTGCCACGTGTTCACTGAAATGCAGGATCCTGCTTACCCTTAAATATACTTTCTGGGCATCATGGGCCTCATGCATAAGAATATCAAACACCTGGGTTTTTAAATCCTTCTACTGACAACTTTCTCAGAAGTGAAAGTCTCAGGGATTCAGACATGAAGATTTGCAAACCTGTACCTTGAGCACAGGGTTCATGGGGTTCTCTCTATCCACAGATGTCCTGTCCTATCTACTGCTGCAGATAGTTGAAACCAGGACTAATGAAGCCTTTGGATACCCTCTCCCTAACCTGTGCTGTCTCTGGTTATGCCATCAGCAGTGGTTCCTGGTGGCTCTTGATCCGCCAGCCACAGGAGAAGAACTGAAGTTAATTAGGCGAATCCATCAGAGTAGAGTACCTACTAAAACTCATCCCTAAAGATTTGAGTCACTATCTTAGTAGACAGATATGAGAAGCAGTCCCCCATAAAGCTGCTCTCTGTGACCTCAAAGCACACAGCCACAAATTACTGTGTGACGGGCACAGTGACACCTCAAGGTGAGACCAGACACAAACTTCCCTGATGAGAGACAGAAAAGAGATGGGTGTAGGTGTTAATTCTTACCACCAGTAGGCCCCGTGTACACACAGAGACCAGTTCAGAAGCAGGTTCACGGAGAGAAGAGAGAAACGGGCTTCCTTCTCTGATTAGCGGTTTTGTTTCCCCATCAAAACCATACTTGTCTGCAGGACATCTTGTAGTAATGAATTACAGTTCAACTTTGTTACATTCTTTCTGAACACAAGAAATTAGCTGGAAATCTCTACTTTTGAGATAACATCTGTAACTAAGCTTTTTTATGAACATATTACTACAAGACCGTTTTATCTTCTTGACACAAAATTTGAAGTTTTCGCATTGCCACTTGCTTGATTTCATTGGCTGTGTCATATCACGCTACAAAATTCCTATGCTGATTCCCTAATCCCAATTGCTCTACATTTGGTATGGACACTGTATGGGTGTTTGTCCAATGGCTCAAGTATATAAAAGTAAGGGTTGAACTTACATGTGGAAAAAGACATTTACCCATGTAAACAAAAGCCAAGATACACTTGGAGACAGTTGATTATGCTTGGTGGAAAACAATGGGAATTTTTTCAAAAGCATCCATTGTTCTTACCTAATATAAGTCCCATCAATAGACTGAGAAGAAGAAAAGATAATAGGACTTGAAATATGAAAAAATGAGAAAGAAAAACAAAATCTACACATGTGTCAAGTGACAGATACCAAAGCAGAGTGGAGCTGATGCAGTTACTTGATTATCTTGAGTCCCTAGTTTAGAGTTCCAGGCAGCCCAACCCCTACGCTGATCCATCTATGAGACAATGAGTATGGCCAGAAAAGGATGAGGAAGAACTCCATAGGTATCTGTGGTGAGTCCATGGCTGACCCAAACTACTCCTCCCCAGGAATCCTCTGAATTGCAGACCCTCACAGCTGGGCCATGGCTGAGAGGGACAAACCCAGGCAGAGTTTGGACATCAGTCACAATTGTAGAACTCCATTCCAGGATAAGATTGGTTGGGGAAACCCCAGTGAAAGTATATCCCTGAGCAAGAGACAATCCCATACCTCTCCTTGAAAAAGATCTCCCTGAACATATGAAAGTGAGAGGGAGGAATGCAGCCCCACCAAAATCTGCTGGCCCTCCTCCTTCCCTGCTTCATTCCCAGAGGAGAGATTGAAAGAAGTGGCTATGTAGGAGAGACCTGATTAGAGGAACAGCTACAGAATCTGCAACAGGAAGGCAGAATGTTTTAATTTTCAATTTTTTTAAATTTTGAGACTTTTTGACTATTTTGGTTAGTTCGTCTATTTTTTTTTTTTTTGAGTTGGAGTCTCACTCTGTCGCCCAGAATGGAGTGCAGTGGCCGCTCCCAGCCACCGCAGCCTCGACCTGCTGGGCTCCGGCGATCCTTCCACCTCAGACTTCCGAATAGACGGAATTACAGGCGTGTGTTACCACGCCCGCTGTTTTTTGATTTTTGTAGAGAGAGGTCTTGCTCCCAGGCAGGTCTCGAACCCGTGGGCTCAGGCAATCCACTCACCTCAGCCTCCCAAAGGCGCGGGATTACAGGCTGAGCCACTGAGCCCGGCAGTTCGTCTACTTTTAAAATAGTTTTCCTTTGTGCATGAATGTGTATGAGAGGATTTGATTTGCATAGCCCCCCCAATATTTTTTGCTTCTCTTTTTGTTTGTTTATTCTTTTATTTGTCATTTTCTGCTGTCATTTGTATGTAAATGATTGAGAGTTCATCTTTCAAGTTTGTTGTTGCTGTGGGTTTTTGCTCTTTGTTCTTCTGGGATTTTTTTATATCCATTTTTTATAGTTTAAGATATGTGTAAGGGTTCAACCCGAATCCCTTTGTAAAAATTTTTCCTCTGGTCTTTCTCGTTTTCTTCTCTGTTCATTTTATGCTAAGTATGTGTGTGTGTCTTTAGTTTTCTAATTTTTTTGTTTTTGTTTGTTTTATTTAGTTTTGTTGTTATTTCCATTTGTATTGGGTGGGCTGTGTATTGTATTTTGCATTGGATTCTGCTCTATGTGTGTGTGTGTGTATATAATATATATATATATATATATATATATATATATATATAGAGAGAGAGAGAGAGAGGAGAGAGAGAGATGTAATGGGGAACGGGACTCAGGGAACACATACCACAGTAAGTAAACATTTTAATTTGAAAGTAGTCTTTGATTCCTAGTGTCTCATACCCTACTTTAATCAAATTTCAAAAACTACTAGAGATGGCAAAGCTTCACAACCACCATTCTATTTCAAAATAGAACAAATCCAGATTATGAATGAGGGAAGAATAGAGGACTGTGAAAACATCAGAAAGGAAAGACTCTCCCACTGACAATGAATAACAGAACTAAAGAAAAAACAAGAAATCTGTCACAAATGAGGAAAAACTAAAGGAAGTACTACAGCAATTTCAAGTATATCAAAGACAAAACTCCTGAAAAATCAGACCTTGGTGCCCATACAATGAAAGTCACTAACAACTATCCCCAAAATATGACAGCGATTAGGAAATGGATGGAAAGAGAGAATAAGAGTTAATAAAGGCAAGGTGCAACATTGAAAAAACTTGTAACAGATATTTTGGCAATAAAAAATACCATCCAGGAAATAAATAAGAAAATGACAAGTGTGGAAAACAGAATTAATCTCACTGAATTAAGAATTTCAGAACTTGAAGATGACAACATGGAATTAACATGATTTGCAAAAAACAGAAATAAGATTCAGAAGGAAAGAACAAAGCCTACAAGAGATGTGCAATTATATCAAGAAGCCGAATCTACACCTGACTGGTATCCCAGAAGATGAAAGGATAATGGAGAACAATTTGGAGCACGTATTCCAGGAGGTAATCCAAGAAAACTTGTCCCATCTCAGCAGAGTTGTGAACAGTCAAGAACAAGAGATACACAGAAAACCCACAAGACATCTAATGAGAAGACCAACCAATAGACACATAGTAATTCACCTACACAAATTAGACACAAAAGAAAAAAATTCCTAAAGGCAGCAATAGGGAATGGTCACACTAACTTCCAGGGAAAACCAATCAGGTTAGCAGCAGAACTATCGACAGAAATACTCGAAGAAAGAAGGGACTGGAGCCCTATAATCAAAGTACTCAAAGAAAAACAATTTTAGGCCCACCTGGGCAACTTGGTGAGACCTCAACTCTGTAATACATCAAAAAACTGGCCGAGCATGGTAGTGCATGCCTGTCGTTCCAGCTACTTGGAAGGCTGAGGCGGAAGGATGGCCAGAGCCCCATCAGGTCGAGGATGCGGTGGCCAGCAGCGGCCATTGCACTCCAGTCTGGATGACAGAGTGAGATTCCAACTCAAAAAAAAAAAAAAAAAAGCAATTTCAACCAAGAATTTCCTATCCAGTCAAGCGCAGCTTCTTCAGTGATGGAGAATTAAAATCCTTACCAGATATGCAATCCCTAAAAGATTATGTAGCCTCCAGACAAGCTCTACTGGAGACACTAAAAAGGTATTAAGCACAGAAGAAAGAAAATAAAATGACTACACACATCCCAAGAGAACAGCAAAGCACAGAAAAAAGCAGAGAATACATAGAAAACAAGAACTTTGAAAACAGACACATACATCAACCCCAAAGCCAAAAGAAAATAACCAAAGAAAATATTACATAAGAACATCATGACAGGGAGAGACAATCACTTTTTAATAATCAGCCTTAATGTGAATGGACTAAGTGCACCACAGAAAAGACACAAAATGATAAACTGGATAAGAAACCATGACCAGTTATTTGCTGCATTCAAGAAACTCATGTCACCACAAGAGATGCACACAGACTCAAAGTTATTGGATTGGAAATCAGTGTCCAAGAAAATGGATCAAAAAAGAAGGCAGGAGTTGCGATCTTAATATCAGACAAAACAATATTCAACAAGAAATATCCGTCCTAAACAAATATACACCTAACAGAGGAGCACCAAGAATTACAAAGCAACTACTAAATAAACTAAAAAAAAATATTGACTCTAATATCATTATACAGGGTATTTAAATACACTACTAACAGCCCTAGATAGATCATCATGGCAAAAAATCACCAAGGAAATCTAGAACCTAAATTTGACACTCACTCAAATGGAATTAATAGATGCCTACAGATAATTTCATCCAGCAACCACAGAATATACATTCTACTCATCAACACATGAAACATTTCCCAATCGATCACATCCTTGGCCATAAATCAAGGAAAAAACAAATTCAATAAGATGAAATCTTGCCATGCACATTCCCTGACCACAGAGGAATAAAAAAAAGTAACAACAAAAATATTTCTCCAGAGTCACCAATGTCATGGACAGTAAACAGCATGATGCTTAGCGACTACATGGTCAATACTGAAATCAAAGCAGAAATTAAAAGATTTCTAGAAGCAAATGAAAATGAAGAAACAGTTTACCAAAACCTCTAGGATGCCATGAAAACAGTTCTAATAGGGGAATATATGTCTCTACCAAAACACAACAAGGAAACGAAAAGATCACCAGTGAAGGAGCATAACAAACTATCTAAGGGAACTGGAAAGAGAAGACCACTAAAACATCAACTTTAGCAAAATAATCCAAATAACCAAAACAAGAACCCAAATATGGGATAGAAGACAGCAAAATGACAGAAAACATCAGCAAAACAAAAAGCTGATTCTTCAGAAGAATTAACGATTTTGATGGACACATAGCCAGAATGACCAAGAAAAAGAGAGAAAGCATAATCTGAATAACAAAAGATCAAATCACAATTGACCAAGAAAAAATACAAAAGATTATCAAACATTACTATGTACACTTGTATAGAAACAAATGTGATAACCTAAACGACGAAATGGAGGAATTTCTGATCACACAACCACACAAGGTTGAAACAAGAAGAAAGCAAGACACTAATTAGACCAAAAACAACCCAGGAAATTGACTCTGTCATAAGAAAACTACCTACAAAAATAAAAAAAAAGCCCAGGACCTGTTGGATTTCAAGCAGGATTCTACAAAACGTACATGGAAAAGCTGATACCAATCCTATTGAAAGTATCCAGACAATTGAGAAAGAAGGAAATTTTCCCCAAATTATTTTGCAAAGCTAACATCATACTGATACTCAAACATGAAAAAGATTCAACAAAAAAGAGAACTACAGGCCAATATACTTTATGAACATAGATACAAAAACCCTCAACAAGATTATAGCTAATTGGATCTAAAAACACGTCTCAAAAACCTTCCCACAGGATGAAGTGGCTTCATCTGCAGGATTCAGAGCTGCTTCAATATTTGCAAGACCATAAATATCATTAAATACACAAAGAGATGTTAAAAACAAGAACCACACGGTTATGTCAATAGATGCAGAAGATGCTTGTGATAAAATCAAGAATCCCTTTTTGATAAAAACTCTCAAACATCTTGGTATAGAAGGAACATACATCAAAATTGCAAGTGCCATCTATGATCAATCCACCTCACATATTGCTAAATGGACAGAAACTGGAAACATCTTCCCTGAAAACTGCAACAAGACAAGGTTACCCACTCTTGCCCCTCTTTTTCAACATGGTTGTAGAAGTCCTACCTCGGGCAATTAGAAAAGAGAAGGAAATCAGGGGCATCCAAATAGGAAGAGATGAAGTCATGTTATCCCTCTTTGCTGATAACATAATCATATACTTTGAATATCTAAGAGAATTTGTCAAAAACCTGCTTGCACTGTCAAAGAACTTTGGCAACGTCCCCGGGGTATAAAATAAATATGAGCAAACACAGTTGCATTCCTATACACCAACAACAAGCAGGGGGGAGGAACCTCCTCAGTACATGGTACTGGGAAAACTGGCTGACCACATTCAGAAGATTGAAACAAGACCCCTACCCATCACCATACACAAAAATTAACTCTAAATGGATCAGAGACCTAAATGTAAAACCTCAGATTATAAGAATCTTAGAAAACTCAGGAGACACCCTTATGGATATTGGTCCTGTAAACCAATTCCTATTCACAACCCTAAAAGCCAATACCTTAAGAAATAAGATAGAGAAGTGGGACCTCATCAAACTAATGAGCTTCTGCAAAGCAAAAGCAATCATTAAAAGAGCAGGGAGACAGATTCCAGAATGGGAAAAATTGTTTGCCAAGTTTTTTTCTGACAAACAGCAGACATCTAGGATCTACAAGGAACTTGAACGCTCCAAAAGGGTAAAAAAAAAAAGACAACCCCATTAAAAAGTGGGCAAAAGGCCGGACTCGGTGGCTCAGCCTGTAATCCCGCTTTGGGAGGCTGAAGTGAGTGAATTGTCTGAGCCTGCGTGTTTGATACTCGCCTGGGCAACTTGGCGAGACCTCATCTCCACAATAAATCAAAATTAGCCAGGCGTGGTAGCCGCGCCTATAGTTCCAGCTACTTGGAAGACTGAGGCGGAAGGCTTGCTGGAACCCAGCAGGTCGAGGCTGTGGTGGCCGGGAGCCACCACTGCACTCCAGTCTGGGTGACAGAGTGAGACTCCAACTAAAAAAAAAATGTGAGCAAAAGACATGAACATGCACTTCTTAAAATAAGATATTTGGGCAGACAACAGACACATGAAAAAGTGCTCAGCCACATTCATCATCAGAGAAATGCCAATCAAAACCACGTTGGGATACCACCAACCCCAGGAGGAATGACTATCATTAAAAAAACAAACAAGGTGAGGATGCAGAGAAAAAGGAATGCTTCTACACTGCTGATGGAAACGCAAACCAGTACAACCTCTCTGGACGACAGTGTTGTGGTTTCTGAAAGAACTAGATATTGACCTTCCATATAACCCAGCAATTTCCATATTGGGAATATACCTGGAGGAAATAGAATCATTCTACAAAATTATATCTGCACAAGAATGGTTTTTGCAGCTTTAGTCACATGGAACCAACCGGGTTGCTCATTGAAACTGGACTGGATTTTAAAAATAGTATATATACACAATGGAATGTTATGAAGGTGTAAATAAGGATAAACATATAGACTTTGCAGCAACTTGGGTGGATTTGAAGTTGATCATAATCATCGTAGAAACAAAGAACATACTGTAAGACATGGATTTGCAGTCAGGAAGGGAGGTGGGATTGGCAGTGGAGGGAAACTTTTAGGGAAGGGAGGGGCAAACCTCAACAAGGGTTCATGCATAATCCACGTTTGTATATATAACCCTCCATTGTACCCCACAACTTTATAATAAAAAAAAAGAAAAAGAAAAAAAAAAAAAAAATGCATTGCCAGAAGTGGGATACTGCCAGCAGGGGGTACAACACCAATAAGGGTACCTTATCTCAAACAAGGCAAAGTAGGGAACAATGGGAGACTGGAATCTTACCAGCAAGATGATCAAATATATATCTAATTATGAATTGTACCCCACATATATAAAATTAAAAAATAAATAAATGAATAAATAAATAAAATATATAAAATGCAGTTTCTTATCTTATTTCTCTCTCTCTCTCTCTCTCTCTCTCTATATATATATATATATACACATATGTATAAATATATGTGTATGTGATTATCAGAGTGGGACAAGATGTAAATATATGCACAGATATTAGTTCAGGTATTGTATTCTCCAGCACCAAGATTTTTTTTTAAGTTGGAGTCTACTCTGTCGCCCAGACTGGAGTGCAGTGGCCCCTCCTGGCCACTGAAGCATCGACCTGCTGGGCTCGCTAGAGCCTTCCACCTCAGCCTTCCAAGTAGCTGGAATTACAAGCACGTGCTACCACACCCCACTGATTTTTTATTTATTGTTAGAGATGAGGTCTTGCCAAGGTGCCCAGGCAGGTCTCAAACCCAAAGACTCAGACAATCCACCCACCTCAGCCTCCCAAAGTACGGATTACAGGCTGAGCCACCAAGCCTGGCTACCAAGATTGTTATTGTTCATTTTGTTATTTTATTTTATTTTATTTCAAAATTCTCAAACCGTTCTGGCATTATTTTCTCAGTTCAATAAATACATACATAAGGTTTGCTTGAAATTTCAGCCAGATAATTATTATATCTTTTTTGTTTTATTGGTATCAATTTGAGAAGCTTAATTTTATTCTTTGGTTTGGACTATGTTTCCCTGTTTACTTACTGTATTTGCTTACTTTATTTTATCTTACATTATATTTTGAAACTGTGAGTGGCTGTCTCCTCATTAGAAGAAATAGCTGCCATAACTATGCTTCACACACTTGGGACAGAGAGGCTAACACCCTCCCCAGTAAACACTACCAGTGTTTGTGGTGTCTGAAACCTTCACACTAGGTCTGAATTTCTTCCTTTCTTCTTAGCGATCTACAGATCCTAACAGTCTTGTTAGATTATTTTGGTACACCCAAAGAGCAGTAGATTTTATGTATTTATCTATCTTTTTTCTTGAATTTTATTCCAATGATTTTTTTTAAAACAGATGTTGGGTACAATTGAGTGCAAGGTATACAAACCCTTGACTATGCAGATACCCTTGTTGATGAATTGTGCCCTTCCCTCATCTAGCAGTTTCCCTCAATTGCCAGTACTGTCTCCGCCTGATGAGATGGTACTGCCAAGCCCTTTCTTATAGTATTATAATTGCTCAAGGACCAATACTGCCAAGCCCTTTCTTATAGTATTATAATTGCTCAAGGACTACTGATGAGTGAGAATATTCTATTCTTTGCTTCTGTGATAGACCACTGAGTATTATTGACTCTAGATCCATCCACGTTTCTCCAAAGTCCATATGTTTGTCCTTCTTTATGGCTGCATAATATTCCATTGTGTGATATGTACACATTTAAAAATCCAGTCCAGTTTCAATGGGTAGCAAGATTGGTTCCATGTTTCTGCTATTGTGTATAGAGCTGTGACAAACCCACAAGTTCAGGTATCTTTTCTATAGAATGATTTGATTTCCTCTGGATATATTCCCTATAGGATCATGTGGGAGGTCATTTTCTAGTTCTTTCAGAAATCGCCACACTGTCTTACAAAGAGTTTGCCCAATTTGCATTCCCACCAGCAGTGCCGAAGTGTTCATTTTTCTCCACATCCTAGCCAGCATCTGGTGTTGTTTGTTTTATTAATGATGGCCATTTTCACTGGAGCTAGGTGATATCTAAATGTGGTTTTGATTGGCATTTCTCTAATGAGTGAGGCTGAGCACTACTTCATGAGTCTGTGGGATGCCTGTATATCTTCTTTTTAGACGTGTATATTCACATATTTTGCCCAGTTTTTAATGGAGCTGTTTTTGTGTGTGTGGTGTGTGTGTGTGTGTGTGTGTGTGCGTGTGCGTGTTGTGTGTGTGTATTTTGTTTTGTTTTCTTTTTTACCTTTTGGAATATTTGAGTTCCTTGTAGATATTAGGTCTTTGTCAGAATACAGTTGGCAAATATTTTTTTTTTTTCTGTTTTTTGGTCTGCCTCCCTGCTCTCCTGGTGGTTTCTTTTGATTTGCAGAACTCATTAGTTTGATGAGGTCCCACTTGTGTGTCTTATTTTTTATGGCATGGTTCTTTAGGATTCTGATAAGGAATTGATTTCCATTCTAATCTCCATAATGATGCCTTCTGCATTTTCTAAGATTCTCATAATTTGAGTTTTTAGGTTTAGGTTTTTGATCAATTTAGAGTTAATTTTTGTGTATGGTGATCAATAGGGCCTGTTTCCTTCATCTACCTGTGATCAGTCAGTTTTCCCAGCACCATTTACTGAATAGATTCTTCTCTCCCCAGTAGTTGTTTTTGGAGACTGTCAAGATGTGTTCATTGAGAAATTGAGACTTTGCTTCTGGAATCTCTATTCTGTTCCATTGGTCTATATGCCTGTTCTTGTACCAATACCAGACTATTTTGAATTGTAGTCTTTTAGTAAATTTTGAAGTCTAAAAGTGTGTTACCTCCTGCTTCGTTTCTTTTGTTCAGGATTGTTTTGGCTATGAGAAGTAGAATTTAAAGTTTTCTTCAGGAAGTTCTTAAATCTTTTGACACATTGATTACAGTATTATTAAGATTTATGATTCATCAAAATAATATCACCTCAAGTTTCTTAGCAGGATGTGATAATTATTACCATTTCATAATTACTTTTTCAATACCTCTGGAGTTTATCCTGTCAAAATTTATATTAGAATATTAATTAGTTTACTTCTGACTTTTGGAAGTGAATATATTCATTAGCATTTTATTATTTTCCACTTTTTTAACTTACTGATTTCTAAAAACATATTAGTCTAGTCATTGTTTTCAAAAGTGCATTTAAAAGTTCCAATCTTGTTCAGTTTGATGAGTTTCCAGAGGGAGTTAGAAGCTCATTTGTTTCCATAACATCTTGTTCCACTTTTATAAACATTTTATTATTTATCTTTCTCCTCGCACGTTGTTCTGTTATCAGTGGGGGAGAACAAGTTCTCATATCCAACATTTTGCTTAGAAATAACATCACATTGATATCCAAGTGTGTCAATTTCACATCCCAAATTTTATTCAAAGTAATACAACACAGGGCAGCCATCAGTGATTTCATAAAGAGAAACTTATACAACCATGGCTTTAATCACACATTAGGGACAGGAAAAGGGTGGTTTTCCAGTGATTGTTTGAGGTGTTAGGATTCTTATTAACAAAAAGGTATGGTGACTAACAACTGTAAACAGCACTGGCTCCCCACTTTATTATTACAAGTAAAATTGCTACTGATAACTCAAATGAGCACCTTATTATAATAAAGCAAGGAGGTATGTAGCCACTTCCCAGGTCACAAAAAAGTACGGTTGGACTGTGTTCTCTCTGCCACCACTTACTCATAAGATCTAAGGCCCACCCCAGTATTTACTGTTACAGAAATCTGAAAGGTAGTATTGAGATAATGATTTTAGGAGAATTTCTTATTGAAGCTTGGGGCTGACCTCTGTCAGCTATGCTATTTTCTTCTTTGCAAATTTACATGTGCAATTTTAGTTGTTAAATATTATACATTTTCTCTTCCTAACCTGACAGAAACAATGTGAAGTGAATTCAATACTCATGAGCAAAGACACAGACCACAATGTATTTATATTGGGAGATTTTCTGAGTATGTACACAAAGATTATACACCTTATACATGAACTATGGGGTTTTACTACAGAATTTCATGTATGACAACAGAAATATCTACTAGAAGGATTGAGAGTTTATGTGTCTTGAAGTTTGCTTTCCAAAGAGTGTCCAACATCCAGGATGTTTCTGCAGATGCTCAGGGGTATACAGGAATTAGAAGAATTACAAGCAGTTGGATATTCAATGATGATAGCCACAAAGGTCCATGCTTTTTTGTGTCTCATGGCGTGGATGCAATTTGCTCAGTGTTTATCATGGAAAATAAGTGGTGGTGGAACCATTTCAGATGAAGAAATGTTCATCTTAGTTAAGTGTGTTATTATAAATATCTTCTAGTCACATGAAATTTGGAAAAAACTGCATATACCTGATTGAATAGTTTACTTATCAACTAGTGGAAATGGCCATTAAATTAATGTGGATTTCTAAATACTTGGAGATACCTGCATTTGGGGAGAATATTCATTCCATACAAATCTCTGGAAGCTGTGATATGCAGATTCTTTATGCCAATATTTCATGGATCTCTATCTTCTACCACACATTTAATGGCATAAAATAAGAGGACCCTTAGAATGGTGACATGCAGATGCTGGGTAGTTGAGGGAGGGTTCTGAGATTATATCCAGTCTCTTCCTTGCAAGTACAGCATTATGAAGAGGGACTAAGCTTTCCAGTCCAGAAACCCCCTAGTTTACTTCCTATGTTAACTCATATGCACTACTTGCTTAATAACACTTGGCTTCAATTAGCATGAGATTGTTGGCTTTGTTTAAAATCAAAACCTCCATATTACATAGGAATAGGAGTTGAAAATCTTACCCCATGCAATGCAGTTAAAACAACTTGTATTCCAAAAACTGCTCATGTCACAATTGGAGACGTAACTGGAAAAGCCTCTTATTTAATAACTGCAAGTTTCAATTTAACAGGTTATCCATTTTCTGAAATTTGTAATCTGTCTCCTACTGAGATCATAACTCATTTCGAAGCTTATACTTCACCTACCAATACGTGGTTTGCTGGTTCATTAGTATTTACTACTTGTGTTACTGCTGAAATATTAAACAATAAGCCTGGTTTTATGTATTACTGTTCATGTACTTCCACAGTTATATGTCTACCGTAACCCTAAGAGTGCTCTTTTAATTTCACATCCTGGAACCTAACAAAGGTGTGCCACTCCTCTGTTAGTCCTCACTTTAGTCCGATTAAGTGTGGCTGGGACAGCAGCACTTAGCACTGTTGCCTCAGTACATGGAGAATGAGAACTAACCAGCTTAACTCAAAACATAAATGATGACCTAGAATATATACAGTCACCAATAGAACAACTCCACAACTGGGTGAATTCTTCAGCTGAGGTCGTTCTCCAAAATTGGGAAGGTGTTGACTTAATTCTCATGTCTCAGGGAGGGCTTAGGGCTGCTATCAGAGAAATTGGCGGTTTTCATGCCAATACATCAGGAATCATCTAAGAAACTCTCCAAAATGTCTCAGAAAACATAAACCAGCAACGATAAAATCTAAATGATGCCAGGCTCAGTGGCTCAGCCTGTAATTCCACACCTTTGGGAGGCTGAGGTGAGTGGATTGCCTGAGCCCGCGGGTTTGAGACCCGCCTGGGCAGCAAGACCTCATCTCTTCAATAAATCAAAAAATCAGCTGGGCGTGGGAGCGTATGCCTGTAATTCCGGCTTCTCGGAAGGCTGAGGTGGAAGGATCGCTCGAGCTCAGCAGGTTGAGGCTGCGGTGGCCAGGAGCGGCCACTGCACTCCAGTCTGGGTGACCGAGTGAGACTCCAACTCAAAAAAAAACACAAAAAACTAAATGATAGTAAGTCCTGGTTCTAACCCCTGTTTATTTTGAACCTATGGCTGACTACCTTACTTACTAGTCTAGCAGAACCTGTCATAATTCCCTTCCTTGGTCTACTCATTGAACCTGGTATTTTAAACAGTTTTGTTAACTTTGTGAAGAAACAAATCAATCCCGTAAAAATTCTATATTCCAGAACCTCTTATAATTTCCTTCCTTTAACTGAAGAGTCAATGAATTGACTCATGCACAACTAAAAGAGGGGAAGAAAATTATCTAAGCCAGTTAATAAAATCAAATTGCTAGCAAAGTAATAATATTCACCAGCCTACTCCATTTTGTTTAAAACTTTCATCTTAGTTACCTGCCGGACCTAAGATTAAGTGCCTACATGTAGTGACAGTAATGTTCCAATTACCACAGACTCCCAACTTTGTCCCCTTTGGGCAGATTATGCTGACCATTGACTGCTGACCATTACAGAATTGCTTCTCAATAGCTTCTATGTCATTGTATGTTTTGTTAACTGAAATCAAATGTTACACTTTGACATTTTCATAGTTTGTTCTTATATTCTGTTAGTGACGTAACCAAGGTAACTCCATTGTATAATTATTCTTTTTCCTTGTCTCTATGCAACTACTTTAAATTATATCTTAATGGCAGAACTCCAGGGGCTTCTGGGCACTGTCTATACCTACCTGACATGAAATCAATCAAAGCTTCCTAACAATTGAGCCTCCCATTTTGGTTTTTATGTAATTAGTTAATAATTGCTATGGTCACTAAGTTGCTGTGTAGCCAATGTTGCGAATTTTACATATAAAAGCTTGTCACAAACTGCACCAATTGGCCTAGAGATTTTCTGATGTTTGCCTAATCTTGCCCTGGCGTTTAATAAATTCATAATTAATTAAACTCAACTTGCTGGATTAGCTTCTTCTTGCTTACTCAATCATAACACAGACACACCCTGTTTGTCATTGTGTTTTGTCTGCCAGTTTGTTGTCTTTTTAATATTTGTTGTGTTCTCACAGAATTCACAACTTGTCAGCCCTCTGAACTATATGTTAAAAAATTTCTCTGAGGCATTTGCTGAGGACTACAGTCATTGTCTTTCAAAAGGCAGGCTCCAGACCCTCTGTAAAATAAACTGGCCTGTGTTTAATGTTAATCGACCCTCTACAGTGTCTTTAAATGTGCATGTTACACAGTCAGAAAGTTCATTACAGGGACCTGATCAGTTTCCCTATATGGACCAGTGGTTAAATTTATGCCAAAACCTCCCCTTCATGACTAAAGCTATGTTCTCATAAAATGCAGGACCTTCCCACAAACCACACTATACAGAGACAGAGCTTCTAACTTGAAAGTAACATGGTACTATATACAAGGCTGTTGGTTAACTTTTCAGGGAAACTTGTTTTATCTGTTGCTCAAGAGAATAAAATCTTTCCAAAATTGGCTGTTCTCCCAGAAACCATAGATTTTACCCTCCCTGGTAAAATCAATCATGTACACTCATTGACCCAACTTCAATGAATGCCACCAGCTCCTTTTAACTCTATTTACTTCTGAAAAGCCAGGGCACATTAGAGCTTAGGTTAATAAGTCTGTCCTAGACTCAGTGGCTGGTACAGATGAAATAAGTAAGGAAATTTAAAAGGAGGTTTTTCCTTCCTCTCACCAGGATTGGCACCCTAACACTGCAGCAGGGTCTAGAACATTAAAAACATATAAATAGACTCTATGAGCTGACTAGGAAGGAGGAGGCTGAAAACATGTTACTCCTCCCAAAGCTACAGAGATTATTCAGGGTCCCAAGGAGTCATTGGGGAGTTTCTTGAATGTTTTTAGGAGACATTCCATACCTATACCCCTTTTCACCTCTCAGCACCAGAGAATGTTCAGGCTATCAGTTTGGCTTTTGTGCCTCAGGTGGCTACTTACATCTGGTGGAAATTACAGAGACTTGAGGATTTTGCAGGAATAAACATTTCTCAACTGCTTGAGGTAGCTCAGAAGGTTTTCAATAACTGAAATCCTGAGAAACTGAAACAGGAAGACAAGAAAATGGGCACAGCAACAAAATGGCAGACAATAGTATTAGTTGATGCCGTCCAGGTCTCCCAAACTGGCTCAAGGTCAGCATGTAAAACAAAGACAGAAACTAAAAAGGGACAAAAGAAAACTGGATGCATCCACCAGCTAAGAATCAATGTGTGTATTGTAAATAGCTGGGTCGCTGGGTAAAAAATTGCCCACACCACCCAATGACAGAAAACTCAAAGACAGTTCTGCTCCGGCTCTCTACTGGTAAAACTGAAAATGACTCAGACTGAGGAAGCCTGGGATCTTTTTCCTTAGGCTCTCAAGAGCCCATGGTAACCACCACTATCGGTGGCCACCCAGTCCAGCTGTTATTGGTCACTGGGGCAGAAATGTTAATACTATAGTCACCATTAGGACGCATGTGCAAGAAACAAATTTCTACTCACGGAGCAACATGGGAAATAACAAACTGCAAGTTCACCCCCAACTGGATGGTTAATTTAGGTCAGAAATGGGTCACCCACAACTTTATAATAGTCCCTGACTGCCCATACCTCTCAAGGACTGAGATTTGCTCTGAAAACTAAGGGCAATTATTATTTTTTCACCTGATGAAACTAAAATATATATTCCTACTGACACTGCTTACCAAATGCCAGCAACTCTTCCACTTTCTGAATAATGCCTCTTACATTCTTCTGATTCTCCCACTGAAAATGT
Source organism: Cephalopachus bancanus (assembly GCA_027257055.1). Taxonomy (NCBI): domain Eukaryota; kingdom Metazoa; phylum Chordata; class Mammalia; order Primates; family Tarsiidae; genus Cephalopachus; species Cephalopachus bancanus. The sequence continues at coordinate 27,712 of JAPVLO010001779.1, read as the reverse complement.
CTCATCAGATTTGCTTTTACAGTTACAGCAGGAGTTTCTGTAAGTATGCAGAAAGGCCAGTGTGCCAGGATTGGCAAAACATCTCTCTGGTTATGCCAACTGATATTTTCCTTTGAATAGACAGATCCTGACTCAGCAATAACCAGTCATCTAACTTTCACCCAGTTGCCGCAAGGATACAAAAGCTCCCCAACATTTTTCGGGGAAGGTTTACAACAGGATTTATCAGAGTTCCATGTCTTACACCCTGAATGTACTATACTTCAGGATGTAGGTAATCTCTGGCTTTTGGATGCAAACTTAATTACTTGTTTAAAAGATACCAAGTCTCTGTTACTGTTCCTCCAAAACTTGGACTACCTACCATGTGTCAGCTAAAAAGGCACAGCTCTACTCCACCAAAGCTTCCTATCTGGGGTACCAGCTAAGAAAAGTTAGGTGAGCCCTAACCTCCACTCAAAAAAAGCCATTCTTTAGTTTCTCATGCCAACAACAAAGATACACGTATGGGAATTCTTGAGGGTGGCACAGAATTGCTGGATGTGGATCCCAGGATTCTCTGAAACTGCCAAACCCTTGTATATGGTCACTGCAGGAGATTAGCCCTTAAAATGGACTACTGACAACGAGCAGGCATTCCAGCAGTTAAAAATTGCTATTACCCAATCCCCAGCTTTATCCCAGCCAGATATCAGCAAGCCCTTCCACTTGTTCATTCACAAACAATGAGAAATAGGAAAAAGCGTTCTTACTCAGACCTTAAAATGCTGGAAGATATTGATGTCTAACTTGTCAAAAAGTCTGGATACAGTGGCCTCTGGCTGGCCCTCTTGTTTCCAGGTCTTTGCTGCCAGAGCCAAACTAGTTAAGAGAACAGATAAATTGACTTTCAGCCAAAGCCTGGCTTTAACAGTCCCCATGCTGTTGAAACTCTGCTCCAGGGAGCATCTGTCCATTAAATGTCAAACTTATGCATCCCCCAGTATCAAAGCCTCCTATTTGACCAACCTAGGCTAACTTTCTCTTCTAATTAGTGCCTCAATCCAGCCACCCTGCTGCCTGATGATAATCCGTGCCTGTGAAGACATGTTGAGCATCTCTCAGGACAGCCAGCTTGGCCTTTGGGACATTCCCTTAAGCCAGGTTGATGCTGACCAGTTCACTGTTGGTAGCAGCCTAGAAATAAATAAAGCCCACAAGGCTGAGGCAGCCTTAGTGACAGCTCAGGACATAATCTGGTCAAAGTCATTTCCTCAAGGTTTCTCAGCACAAAAGACTGAGTTAATTGTTTCAACTCGGGCCCTGAGTTGGGAAACAGGAAAGCAGGTAAACGTCTTCACCGACAGATGGTATGCCTTTGCTACATTTCATGTGCATGCCATGATCTACAAGGAATGAGGTCTTCTTACTGCAGCAAGTAATAATATAAAAAACAAGGAATAAATCTTAGTCTTCCTAGAGCCTATATGTCTCCCTAAAGAGGTAGCTATCCTTCCTTGAAGGGGACACCAAAATAAGACACCCCAAAACAACTGGAAATTGCCTGGTGTACCAGGCAGATCAAGAGACAGCAGAACTGCCAGTTGAACTCCTATCTTGTTAACTCAAACTTTTCTAGTTCTTTCTCTCCCAAAACAGCCTACGTATACCTAAGAGGAAGAGGAACAGGCAGACCTAGCAGGAGTTTATAGAACTGCACTGGATGGTGTATCAAGAACTTTAAAATTATTTGACCTGAAGCCCTTGGACACACCTTGGTAAAAAAACAAAATCTAAATTCTACCACCTCTTTAAAAAACACCAAAATGACTAAATTTTTAAGCTGTTTTTATCATATTAATGACTTAAAAAACACAGCTGCAATGGCAGCCACCATGTGCCCTTCCTGTGTTCAAGTCAATGAAAAGGAAGAGCCCAAATCTTTGGATGGCATCATGACCTGAGGATTAAGTCCCAGAAAAAAACAGGAAGTACATTTCAGTGAAATAATACCTCCCCATGTGGGTGTGGGTATCTACTGGTGTTTATTAATACATTTTGTGAATGGGTAAAAGCCTTTATCACCAAAAAATGAAACTGCACATACAGTTACAAAGTTTTTGTTAAATGAAATTATTTCTAGTGAAATGTCTGTAAAACTTAAAATAGCCTATAATAGCTTGCTTGATATAAGCAACTGCATTTTTTGGTAAAATCCTCCATCTTAGCTATTTTCTACCCAGATATAGCCTGCCCCTCCCTCGTGTGACTAAAATGAGATCCTTGTACTCACAGACTCACCTTCCTGTTTCCCATAAACTGTTTCTCCTGACCACTTGGAAACGCCCTAGCCACAAGTTCCATGTAATTTTATGTTTTGTTTACTGAACTCAAATAATACACCTTGCATAATTCTGTTGTTACATTACCATATTATAAGCCTATATCCTGTTAGGGACCTCACCAAGGTAACTCCATTGTATAGCTGTCCTTCCACCTCGTCTCTCTGTAACTATTCTAATTGTTCCAGTCACCAACTGTGCCTGGGACTTAGAGTAAATAAAAACTCCCTAACAATCAAAAGTTCAAATTTTGGTTGCTAAGTTGCTAGTTTATGGTTGCTAAGTTTCTATGTATACTTATGGTGTTTGCCTTCATAATCCCAGCGCCTGCTTCACTTGGGGGCAAGATCCCTTTACGACAATTGTCTGCTCTCGGTAATCAGCATAAATAAAGAACTCTTAATTATATTCTTTGCACTCCAGTCATAACACTAGGTTTAGGCTCCCCCTCTCTATTGGCTCTGATAATAGTCCTGCTTTCACCTCTTCCATAGGGCAGTTGGTTAGTAAAGCAGTAAACGTTAACTGAAAATTACACTGTGCTTAACGACCACAGAGCTCTGGACAGTTAGAACACATGAACTGGACTCTGAAATCTACTTAATCAAATTAATAACAGAGACTGGTAAAAAAGAGGTAAGCCTTTTGCCTTTAGCTCTTCTTCAGATGCAATGCACCCCATATAAGCCTGGGTTCACACCATATAAAATCATATTTGGAAGACCCCCTTCATTGGGGCCCCATTTGGGAGATACTAAAAAAATAAATAAATAACAAATCAATCTCTGATTAAGTATCTCCAGCCCCTCCAGTTTATGCAAACCACTGACCACTCCGGCATCCATGCTGCTTTGCCCACTCTGTCTTCCATGCCTTGTCTCCGACTACCACCTGTCTGGAAGGGACCTTGTGATGTCATCACTCAACTACAATGACACTCAAAGTTGATGGGACACTTCCCCTGAATTCACCACACATGAGTCAAGAGAACCACAGAAAATGACATAACTCCACCACTTCACAGCACAGACTGGGCTGCAGTGGCCAGGGATCCTAAATATCCACTCCTTTGACCAGCAACGCACAAAAAAAACTTTCAAAAAGGCTAAAAATTTGATGATGCTTTGCCCTGCTCAATGGACTGAAATGCAACAAGAAAAAGCCTCTAAAGACCCTCTTCTCCTCCTTATTCTTGGTTTGCTTATAGATCCCTGTATATTCATCTGGCGCATTCATTTTGTCAAACAACAAATTCGTTCTGTAAAACTTATATACATAAGATCCATACAATCAAATACCTATGACTGAAGAGTCAACGCATTAAACCATGACAACTAAAAGGGGACTGAAATATCTAAAATGGTTACGATAGCTTGCTCAACATAGGTAACTCCATTTTGTTAAAATCCTTTATGATAACTGCTTGTCTGACCTAAAAATGACACACTAATGTGTATGTGTGATTGTTGTAACATACCCATGTTTAGAGACCTACAGACTTGTTCCCCTGAGCTGTTCACACTGACCATTTAGAAATTCCCTAGCTTCTAGTTCCCTATAATTGTATGCTTTGTTAACTAAAATCAGATGTTGAACTAAGAGATTGTTCCTTTCAAAATCCCCCCTGCCGCATCCCCATATTTTATTCCAATATTTTGTTCCCTTTCTTAAATTCCTTGTTCCCTCAGCACCCTGCTGTGTAGCCTACTTGCAGTTTTTGCCTTTACAGGTTTCTTGCTTGTTTCACTCAGGGTCTAGTGCTTTCTTGTAATGAGCCTACTCTTGACCACAAACTATTAAGGACTCAAAATTCTAATCCATTGTGCTGGCAATTCTTCTGTCTCATGGTTTATCTATAATGTGGATAGGAAACTTTAAAATAAATCAAAATGTTCTTGACCTTCAGTGGACATCAGTTGACAATCAATCCTGAATGCTTGAGTTGTTATATATTTTTTTAAAAATTAGTGAATGCTGCATTATTATCATATGGAAGTTGGAAATTTCCCAGTCATTCAAGGAAGAATATAGAAGTGACTTTCAATAGATCTATAGAAGTCAACTAAATTCCATGGAATATTGCCTATTCTACCTGTGTTATATTGTTATGTATAATAAAAGTTCTGAATATATCCTGAATACTAATGTGTTACAAAGTGTGAGGAAGCTATGCAGTCAAGAGCATGAATAAAAAAAGGGGAAATTGATAAAACAGCATGCAGACAGTTGCTATTAGCAGAGAAAGTAAATAAATATTTCTGTCTTTAATGTTGCTTGTTGTTGAGGTGTGTGTGACCTTCAGAAATAAACAATGGATGCATAAAATTAAATCACATTTCATCAAAAATATTTTAATAATAAATGAAGAAAAGGAGGAATTATGTAAATTCAATGTAATGAATAACTGGAGACAATGATCATGTGAGATAACAAGCAGGAAGGAAAATTCCAGAGAACATTGGGACTGCTTGACTCCTGCTTAATACTTCCAACACTCAGCCAATATTTCCTTTTTCTGAGAATGACTCTGTTTCCTTTTTAATATTTAATATTTTTGTTTAAACAACGGTAATAACTATTTCTTCATGCATCCATTCTCATCATTTGCACATTATGACGTTGTGTCTATTTGCTCTATCCCATATTAATAAACAGATATTATGTGTCTGATGGTTGATTTTGCGTTATTGTTTGATTTTATGTATTATTTTACCTGTTTAGCAATACATCTTTGCTAAGACTTTACTGGGAATGCTTGCATAAATCTACTGAGGCATACATTTGAACTCATTGCAGTGGCTGTTCATGTTGAAATTTCTCCTGTCTATGAGCAAAAGAGAGTTCAGATTCCCCTTTAATACTCTGCCTTAGTTTCTTTATGTTTTTGTGCTTCCCACTTGTGTTCTACTGGAGATCATAAGACTCAGTTCTCCCAGGTGTATTCCAGTTTCGTACTTTAACAATTTTAATGTGGAGGGAGAGGATAGACTATGAGTCATTCTATGACCTTCTCTCTGAGCCAAATTCTCAGGCAGGAGTCATGACCCTTGGTCTCAGTGAGCTCTCTCATGCTTCCTTGCTCTTCCTCCCATTGAAATGTGGGTCTATATATTTCTGCCCCTTCTTCTGGGATTGAATAATTCTTATTTTTGTCAGTTCTTCTCACTCAGCCCTCCAGTGTTCCTAAAATCCGTCCATTTCCTCCAAATTTGCTGCTCTTCTAAGAAGAATGAAACTGTTGTTTCATATGAGAAATAGCACTTGTGATTTTAAAAACTAAAGTTCACTGTTGACCTTGTTTCACCTCACATTTCCTATAGGGCAACATTTGTGGGCCTAGGATGATGGTTTTGGTGTCATGCCTGACAGATAAGTCTTGTCGTTCTTTATTGGTGGTAAAGCACATGGCTCTAGATGCAGTTCAGAAAATTGAGTTCTCCTTTCTTCAATCAGAATTACTTGTGTGGGGAATGCATTTTGCCATGTTCCAGCAACCCTGAATAAACTATTTCCGTACGAATCAGAATTTCCCAACTATGTGACTATTACAAAGTTCAAACTTTCTCACATTTTCCACACTTGACTTTGAGTCTTCCAACATATATATCTAACTTAATCTTGTTCTATCTTGCATGAAACCTGGTGTCTTCCATTCATGATAAAATACTAAGATGAAGGTCTGGTCCTGTTTCTTCCAGCAAGGGCTTGTTTATCTTCAGATTTCATAGTTGTTTGTGTCACATATTTTCAATTAACTGAAGTATGCAATAAAACACAAATCTACAACTTGTTCAGTTTTATTCTTGTTGGTGAAGATGATGATCACTTGCTCACCATTATTGTTTGCTTTAAAAAATGGTTTTTACCATCTGTCTACTTCTTCAAGTTAAGTAGCAATTTTATTTGTAAAAGATATCAGTGGAAACAAACCAATTGCCAATAAGCAAGATAATGTTGGTCAATTAATTCATTAGAATATGACCCATGATTTAGACCAGGGAGTGCCTGACACACACACAATGCATGGCTGTATACACAGACATTTTTTGCCATGTAAAATATAACAAGGAAATACAATGGTATGCTTTACAATTTCACTTTTACAAATTCTGGAATATGAACAAGTTTGTAAAGGAAGATTAAGAAGTTTAGTTGGAGAAAGCGGCAAGATGCCAACGGGGCAGCTTTGTCTATGAGACCCTCTGCAAAGGAGAACTCAGAAGAACTCTGGCTCTCTCCCTGGGCCTTTGCATCCCAACTTGGCAGCCTGCTCTTCACACAGAGCTTGGCCATCACCACTCATGAAGCATTATGGTGATCTGGGCAGCTACTGCAGCTGCACCTGCTGCAGCCACTGCAGCTATCTCCATGGCAGCCATTGCACATCATACCACCTATTCCTCAGATGATTCACGACTTCAGACCTTGAAGCCCATGCAAGCAAGATCTACTGAGATCGCTGCCACCTCAACTGCCACCATGATGTCCTTCCACGCCATGGGTCTCCACCCATGTGTCTTAAGGCAGGCACCCATCTCTGGCTGTTCTCCTCCACCCCTCTGGGGCAAGCAGCTGAGATAAAGACCATCTGGAGCAGTGAGATAGCATCACCTGCTGGCAATTCAAAGTAACAACACCAAAACAGAAAAAAACAAGCTTGATAAAATGACACAGGCCGGATCAGAGTGGTTAACAGGGCAGTGCTGAACTGAGTGGTGATCTGAACTGCCCTTCACAATAGGCCAGGGGCAACTGACCCTAACTGTGAACGAATTTACCAGCCTGAGAAGACAGCTAGAAATCTGAGCTGAAAGGATATTGGACTTAAACGAAAAGTCTCATAGTGTACTTGATTGATTCTGTTAGTTTACTGACTTGATTATATCCCTACTGTTTTGTTCCTTTTTTTCTTTTCTTCTCTTTTCTCCTATTTGTAAGCCATATATTTGTGTAGAGAAACAGCACACCAATAAGGACGTAGGTTAATTTGTATGTTAGCATCATTGTATGTTTTAGTATTTTTTTCCTATGGGAGTTAGTTAGTCTGTAGCCATGGTCAATTGTTTTAATCTGTCTCAGTTTAGGTCTCTCTTATACTCGTCTGTTTTCCTCCTTACTCCTCTCTCTCTCAATCTCCCTCTTCCCTTCACTGTCTGCACCAATATCTTCCCTCTGTTAACCTCATTTTATTTCAGGGAGTAAACTAACAACCGCCCTGCACAGACAGATTCCAAGGAAGTGGGAAGTGGTGCCAGCAGATTCCAGGACCAGCAGATAGATTTTAAATCACAACTCCCCCCATAAGTAAATCTCAAAACTGCAATAAGGACCAACCCCAACCTACTGTGCAACTCCAGAATAGAACAAAGTAAGAGGACATATATAAAGAAGAATAGGAGATTGAACAAATGGAAGTAAAAGTAACTCCTCTACTCCTGAACAACAGAATTAAAGAAGACGGTGAGGTGGAGGGAAGGAAAAAGTAAGGAGGAAAAAGCCGCACAAAAGAAGAAAAAAACAAGAGAAGAATACTGGTCTAACACAGACTCCAGGAAAGTCAGACACTGAGAAAACAGACTTCAGAACACAAAAAATGAAAAGACCCCAGAATGACTGGTAAAATGCAGCAAACTCAGACATCAAGACATTAAGAGACAGAATAAAAAAATTGAGGAGAGACAAGAGGAATAGGAAGTAGCTGAAGTCAGAAATAACAGGAGTAAATAATACTGTGCAAGAAATAAATAACAAGCTAATAAGCATGGAAAGCAGAATTAGCTAAGCAGACGAAATAATCTCAGAGCTCAAAGACCAAAACAGAATTAACCCAAACTGTGAAAAACATAGAAAAGGCCAGGCTTGGTCGCTCAGCCTGTAATCCTGCACCTTTGGGAGACTGAAGTGAGTGGATCGCCTGAGCCCACAGGTTCGAGACCTGCCTGGGCAGCGAGACCTCATCTCCACAATAAATCAAAAAATCAGCAGTGCATGCCTGTAATTCCGGCTACTCGGAAGGTTGAGGCAGAAGGATGACCGGAACCCAGCAGGTGGAGGCTGCGGTGGCCGGGAGCGGCCACTGCACTCCAGTCTGGGCGACAGAGTGAGACTCCAACTCAAAAAAAAAAAAACACTTGGAAAAGAAACTCAAAAAGAGCAAAGAAAACATTTAAGGCATGAATGATTACTTCGAGAGACCGAACCTAGGAGTAATTGGCTTTCCTGAGGCAGAAGAGAAACAGAGGCTACATTGGAATAAACTTTTCATGAAATCTTTCAATAAAACTTCCCTCATCTCATCAGTGATAAAAAAATTCAAACACAAGAGATTCAGAGAACTCCTAAAGACAAAAAATGAGAGGACCAACTCTCAGATACATAATAATAAGCCTAAACAAAGGAGGAATAAAAGAAAAAATCCTAAAGGCAGCAAGAGAAAAAGGTCAGGCTACCTACCAGGGAAGACCAATTAGAATAGCAGCAGATTTATCTACAGAAACCCCCAGTCTAGGAGAGCTTGGAGCCCTATCTTCAAAGTTCTAAAAGATAAACATTTGCAACCAAGAATAACTTACTCAGTCAAGCTTAGCTTCATCAGTGAGGGAAAATTGAAATCTTTCCCAGATATCCAATGCCTAAGAACCTACACTGCCACCAGACCACCTTTACAAGAAACACTTAAGAAAGTGTTGAACACAGAAGAAAAGGAAAAAAGAACAAGAAGGTTCCTCACAAGAGTACAGGCAAATGGTTAAAAACGCACATGAGCCAACTCTAAAACCAAAAGAAAGACAACTCACAAACAGGAAGAACAAAACAACTCTGTAAGAACTTTATGATGAGGATCAACTCTCAATGTGAATGGACTAAATGCACTAGGGAAAAGATGAATAATAGCAAAATGGATAAAACATCAAGAGGCAACAATTTGTTGCCTTCAAGAGACATACCTCACTAGAAAGGACAGTTACAGACTCAAAGTAAGAGAATGGGAAACAAATTTTCAGGTGAACGGAACACAAAAGAAAGAGGAGTTGTGATCTTAATCTCAGACAAAATATCCTTTAAGCTATCAAAAATTTAAAAATATACAGAAGGCAATTACATAATGATAAAAGGTTCAATGCATCAGCAAGAAATATCCATCCTAAACATATATGCACCCAACATAGGAATGCCAACTTTCATAAAGTAGCTTCAAGATAAACTAAATAAAGATATTGACTCCAATACCATCATAGCTAGTGAATTCAATACCACACTCACAACCCTAGACAAATCATCAGGACAAAAAATCAGCAATGAGATATGAAACTTCAATGTGATGCTTGATCAAATCAACTTAATTGATACCTACAGAGCATCCTTCCAAAGACTACAGAATACTCATTCTACTCATCACCGCATGGAATGTACTCTAAGATTGACCACATACTTGGCCATAAATCAAGCATAAGCAAATGTAAAAGTATCAAAATTTTACCATGCACCTTCTGGGACGACAGTGGAATTAAAATAACATTAACACCAAAACCCACAAATACATGGACACTAAACAGCATGATGCTAAACAACTCCTGGGTCAATGATGAAATCAAAACAGAGATTAAAACGTACTTGAAAACAAATGAAAATAAAGAAACATCTTACCAAATCTCTGGGATGCAATGAAAGCTGCAGTAGGAGGGGAATGTATAGCACTACATAGTCACATGAAGAAAATAGAAGGATCAAAAATTAACACCTTAACAAGCAACCTAAGGAAGCTGGAAAATCAAGACAAGACTGATGACCCCTAGCTAAACTGATCAAGAAAAAGAGAGAAAAAGCCCAAGGAAACAAAATCAGAAACACAAAAGATGAAGTCACATCTGACCCTGAAGAAATACAAAAGATCATTAGAGACTACTATGTACACTTGTACGGAAACAAACTTGAAAACCTTAAGGAAATGGAGGACTTTCTGTCATCACATAACCAACCTAGGTTAAAACGAAAAACAATTGAGACCCTAAATAGACCAATAACAATCAAGGAAATTGGCTATGTAATAAGAAAACTACCTACAAAAAAAGGCGTGGACCAGTTGGCTTTACAGCAGAATTCTACAAGACATTTAAAGAGGAGCTGATACCAATCCTACTAAAGGTATTCCAGGCAATTGAGAAAGATGGAACTCTACCCAAATCTTTTTACGAAGCTAACATCACATTGATACCCAAAACAGGTAAAAACTCAACAAAGAAAGAAAACTACAGACCAATAACTTTGATGAACATAGATGCTAAAATTCTCTACAACATCCCTGCCTACCGTATTCAACAGCACATCTCAAAAATCATCCATCATGACCAAGTAGGCTTCATCCGTGGGATGCAAGTCTGCTTCAACATTCGTAAAACAATAATGTAATTTATCAACAGATATCAAAACAAAAACAACATGATTATATCATTAGATGCAGAAAAAGCTTTTGATAAAATCCAGCACCCTTCTTGATAAAAACCCTCGAACATCTAGTCACACGAGGAGCATACTTCAAAATAGTAAAAGCAACCTACAAAAATCCCACAGCCAGCATTGTCCTACATGGACAAAAATTGAAACCATTTCCCCCGAAAACTGGAACAAGACAAGGATGCCCACTCTAACCTGTCCTGTTCAATATAGTAATGAAAGTCCTGGCTAGAGCAATCAGAGAAGAGAAGGCAATCAGGCGTATCCAAATATGGAAAGAGGAAGTCAAGTTATCTCTCTTTGCAGATGACATGATTGTGTACCTTAAAAACCCAAGAGAATCTGTCAAAAACCTCCTTACACTGATAAAGGACTTTGGCAAAATCTCAGGATATAAAATAAATGTAAAAAAGGCAATCATATCTCTTTACACCAATAATAAACAAGCAGAAACCCAAATAAAAAGCGCAATCTCATTCACAATAGCCACAAAAAAATAATGAAATCCCTTGCCATCTTCCTAACCAGAATCGTGAAAGACCTTTACAATGGAAACTACAAAATACTACTCAAAGAAATCGAAGATGACACAAACAAGTGGAAAAATATCCCATGCTCATGGATTGAAAGAATCAACATTGTGAAGATGTCCATCCTACCTAAGGAAATCTACAGATTTAATGCAATACCCATCAAAATACCAGCAACATTCTTCTCAGACCTAGAAAAAACAACACCAGAATTCATATGGAAACACAAACGCCCAAGAATAGCCAGAACAATCCTCAGCAAAAAATAAACAAACAAAAAAGCAGGTGGTATCACATTACCAGAATTCAAACTTTAGTATAAAACAACAATAATCAAAACAGCTTGGTATTGGTACAGGAACAGGCATATAGACCAATGGAATTGAATTGACATCCATAAGCAAAGCATCAATTTCTCAACCAACTCATCTTTGAAAAAGTCTCCACCACCTACCACTGGGGAGAGGAGAACCTACTCAGTAAATAGTGCTGGGAAAACTGGCTGACCACATCACATGCAGAAGACTCAAACAAGACCCCTATCTATCCCCCCACACAAAAATTAACTCTAAATGGATTAGAGACCTAAATGTAAAACCTCAAACTATAAGAACCGTAGAAAATGCAGGACATACCCTTATGGAGATTGGAACTGGCATCCAATTCCTGAACAAAACCCAAAACCCACAGACCATAAGAGATAAGATAGACAAGTGGGACCTCATTAAACTGAAAAATTTCTGCAAATCCAAAGAAATCATCAAGAGAGCAAGGAGACAGCCTACAGACTGGGAAAAAGTATTTGCCAATTTCAAGTCTGACAAAGGCTTAATATCTTGGATCTACAAGGAACTCAAACGTGCTGAAAAGAAAAAAACAAACAACTCCATAATAAAGTGGGCAAAGGATATAAACAGATACTTCTCAAAGGAAGACATTCGAGCAGCCAACAGAAACATGAAGAAATGGTCAACCTCACTAATCATCAGGGAGATGCAAATCAAAACCACACTGAGATACCAGCTAACTCCTGGCATAATGGCAATTATCAATAACTCAAAAAAAAAAAAAAACAGTTACTGGAGAGGGTGTGGTGAAAAGGAACACTTGTACACTGTTGGTGGGAGTGCAAACTAGTGCAACCTCTGTGAAAACAGAATGGAGATTCCTAAAATCTCTAAATATTGATCTTTCATATTACCCTGCAATCCCCCTACTGGAAATATACCCTGAATAAGTTAAATCATTCTATCAAAATGATACCTGCACATGTATATTTATCGCAGCATTGTTTACAATAGCAAGAGCCTGGGGGCAACCATGCTGTCCATCAAAAGAGGACAGGATTTTAAAAAATTGGTATATATACATGATGGAATACTACACAGACATAAAAAAGAACTGAATCATGAATTTCACAGAAACCTGGATGGAACTAGAGTCTATAATACTAAGTGACCTCTCACAGAATCAAAGGTCTGAGTATCACATGTTTGCACTTTTATAGTGGGCCTTGAACTTGCAATATAATTCTTTTTTTTTTTATAATCAGTATTTTTTATTATCGTTTTGTAGGGTACAGTTAAGGGTTAGGTGTACAATTACGTTTCATTCAGGCACCCTATTGATAAGAGGTGTTTTCCCAGTCCCAGATAGATATTAGCTACTGTTAGTCCCATCCCCCCCCATAATTTCCCAGTACCATCAGTCATTTTCTTATAGTATTACATTGGATGTTCAAGGTCCATTATATGAGTGAAAACATGTGATATTCTGATCTTTGTTTCTGTGAGAGGTCACTCAGTATTATAGACTCTAGTTCCATCCAGGTAGCTGCGAAATTCATGATTTTGTTCTTTTTCATGGCTGCGTAGTATTCCATCGTGTATATGTACCACATTTTTTTAATCCAGTCCTCTTTTGATGGGCAGCATGGTTGTTTCCAGGTTCTTGCTATTGTGAATAACGCTGCGATAAACATACGTGTACAGGTATCTTTTTTTTTTTTTTTTTTTTTTTGAGTTGGAGTCTCACTCGGTCGCCCAGACTGGAGTGCAGTGGCCGCTTCCGGCCACCGCAGCCTCGCCTGCTGGGCTCCGGCGATCCTTCCGCCTCCGCCTTCCGAGTAGCCGGAATTACAGGCGTGCGCTACCACACCGGCTGATTTTTTGATTTACTGTAGAGATGAGGTCTTGCTGCCCAGGCGGGTCTCGAACCCGCGGGCTCAGGCAATCCACTCACCTCAGCCTCCCAAAGGCGCAGGATTACAGGCTGAGCCACCGAGCCCGGCCAGGTATCTTTTTTATAGAGTGATTTGTGTTCTTCAGGGTATATTCCCAGTAGGGGGATTGCAGAGTCATAAGGAAGGTCAATATTTAGAGCTTTCAGGAATCGCCACACTGCTTTCCACAGAGGTTGCACTAGCTTACACTCCCACCAACAGTGTAGAAGTGTTCCCTTTTCACCACAGCCTCTCCAGCAACTGTTATTTTTTGAGTTGTTGATAATTGCCATTCTGACTGGAGTTAGGTGATATCTCAGTGTGGTTTTGATTTGCATCTCCCTGATGATTAGTGAGGTTGAGCATTTCTTCATGTGTTTGTTGGCTGCTCGGATGTCTTCTTTTGTGAAGTGTCTGTTCATATCTTTTGCCCATTTTATAATGGAGTTGCTTGTTTTCTTCTTTTCAGTACGTTTCAGTTCCTTGTAGATCCAGGATGTTATACCTTTGTCAGACCTGGAGTTGGCAAATACTTTTTCCCAGTCTGTAGGCTGTCTCCCTACTCTCTTGATGGTTTCTTTGGCTTTGCAGAAGATTGTCAGTTTAATAAGGTCCCATTTGTCTATCTTCTCTCTTAAGTCCTGTGGGTTTCGGGTTTTGTACAGGAATTGGATGCCCGTTCCGATTTCCATGAGAGTATTTCCTTCCTTTTCTAAGGTTCTTATGGTTTGAGGTTTTACATTTAGGTCTCTGATCCATTTGGAGTTAACCTTTGTGCATGGGGATAGATAGGGGTCCTGTTTCAATCTTCTACATGTGGTCAACCAGTTTTCCCAGCACCATTTACTGAATAGGTTCTCCTCACCCCATTGGTAGGTGGTGGGGGCTTTGTCGAAGATGAGTTGGTTGAGGAATTGAGGTTTTGCTTCTGGAATCTCAATTCTGTTCCATTGATCTATATGCCTGTTCTTGTACCAATACCAAACTGTTTTGATGATTGTAGCTTTATAGTAAAGTTTGAAGTCTGGTATTGTGATACCACCTGCTTTGTTTTTTTTGCTGAGGATTGTTCTGGCTATTCTTGGACGTTTGTGTTTCCATATGAATTCCTGTGTTGTTTTTTCTAGGTCAGAGAAGAATGTTATTGGTAATTTAATGGGTATTGCATTGAATTTGTAGATTGCCTTAGGTAAGATGGACATCTTCACAATGTTGATTCTTCCGATCCATGAGCATGGGATATTTTTCCACTTGTTCATGTCAGCTTTGATTTCTTTGAGCAGTGTTTTGTAATTTGCATTGTAAAGGTCTTTCACGTCTCTGGTTAGGAAGATGCCAAGGTATTTCATTTTTTTGTGGCTATTGTGAATGGAATTGTGTTTTTTATTTGGGTTTCTGTTTGTTTATTATTGGTGTAGAGAAATGCGATTGTCTTTTGTACATTTATTTTGTATCCTGAGACTTTGCCAAAGGCCTTTATCAATGTAAGGAGGCCTTTAACAGATTCTCTTGGGTTTTCAAGGTACACCATCATATCATCTGCATAGAGAGATAACTTGACTTCCTCTTTTCCTATTTGAATACCTCTGATTGCCTCGTCTTCTCTGATTGCTCTAGCCAGGACTTCCAATACTATGTTGAACAGGAGGGGAGAGAGTGGGCATCCTTGTCTAGTTCCAGTTTTCAGGGGAATTGGTTCCAATTTTTGGCCATTTAGGAGTATGCAGGCTGTAGGTTTCTCGTAGATGGCTTTTATTATTTTGAGGTATGTTCCCCGTATGCCTAGATGTTCAAGGGTTTTTATCAAGAAGGGGTGCTGGATTTTATCAAAAGCTTTTTCTGCATCTAATGATATGATCATGTGGTTTTTGTTTTGACATCTGTTGATGTATTTAATTACATTTATGGTTTTACGAATGTTGAACCAGCCTTGCATGCCAGGAATGAAGCCTACTTGGTCATGGTGAATGATTTTTGAGATGTATTGTTGAATCCTGTTTGCTAGGATTTTGTTGAGAATTTTAGCATCTATGTTCATCAAAGATATTGGCCTGTAGTTCTCTTTCTTTGTTGGATCTTTACCTGGCTTGGGTATCAGTGTGATGTTGGCTTCATAAAATGATTTGGGGAGAGTTCCATCTTTTTCTATCGCCTGGAATACCTTCAGTAGGATTGGTATCAGCTCCTCCTTGAATGTCTTGTAGAATTCTGCTGGAAAGCCATCTGGACCAGGGCTTTTTTTTGTAGGAAGTTTTCTTATTACGTAGTCGATTTCCTTGATTGTAATTGGTCTATTTAGGGTCTCAATTTCTTCTTGTTCCAACCTAGGTAGATTGTTTGATGTCAGAAAGTCCTCCATTTCCTTGTGGTTTTCAAGTTTGTTTCCATACAAGTGTACATAGTAGTCTCTAATGATCTTTTGTATTTCTTCAGGGTCAGATGTGACTTCATCTTTTGTGTTTTTGATTATGCTTATTTGGTTTTTTTCTCGTTTTTTCTTGGTCAGTCTAACTAGGGGACCATCGATCTTGTTTATTCTTTCGAAGAACCAGCTTTTTGTTTCATTGATTTTTTCAATTATCTTTTTGTCTTCTATGTCCTGGATTTGGGCTTTTATTTTGGTGATCTGGATTCTTCTGCTGAAATAAGGTTTTTGTGGTCTTGCTTTTCCAGCTTCTTTAGGTGGCTTGTTAGATTGTGAATTTCTGTTCCTTCCATTTTCTTCATGTGTGTTTGTAGGGATATAAATTCCCCTCTTACTACAGCTTTCAGGGCATCCCAGAGATTTTGGTAAGATGTTTCTTCATTTTCATTTGTTTCCAGGTATCTTTTGATCCCTGTTTTGATTTCGTCATTGACCCAGGAGTTGTTTAGCATCATGCTGTTTAGTGTCCATGTCTTTGTGGGTTTTGGGGGACTTTGTTGGTGTCAATATTTATTTTTATTCCACTGTGGTCCGAGAAGGTGTTTGGTAGAATTTCGGTCCTTTTAAATTTGCTTATACTTGATTTATGGCCGAGTATGTGGTTGATCTTAGAATATGTTCCATGTGGTGATGAGTAAAATGTGTATTCTGTGGTCTTTGGATGGAGTGTTCTGTAAGTATCAATTAAGTCCATTTGGTCCAAGGTCACATTGAGGTTCCGGATCTCCTTGCTGATTTTTTGTCCTGATGATCTGTCTAGGGTTGTGAGTGGGGTATTAAAGTCCCCAGTAATGATAGTGGTAGAGTCAATATCTTTCTTTAGTTTTCCAAGAAGTTGCTTTATGAAAGTTGGTGCACCTATGTTGGGTGCATATATGTTTAGGATAGATATTTCTTGTTGATGGATTGAACCTTTTATCATTATGTAGTGACCTTCTGTATCTTTTTTGATTTTTAATAGTTTGAAGGATATTTTGTCTGAAATTAAGATGGCTACTCCTCCTTTCTTTTGTATTCCGTTCGCCTGAAAGATTGTTTCCCATCCTCTTACTTTGAGTCTGTGGGTGTCCTTTCTAGTGAGGTGAGTCTCTTGAAGGCAATAGATTGTTGCCTGATGATATTTTATCCATTTTGCCAATCTATGTCTTTTCAGTGGTGCATTTAGTCCATTCACATTTAGGCTAATAATTGAAATGCAAGAGTTGATCCCTGTCATAAGGTTCTTACAGAGTTGTTACTGTTTATTTGTTGTCTTTCTTTGGGTTTTGGAGTTGGTTCAGGTGTGTTTTTAATCTTTTGCCTGTACTCTTGTGAAGAATGCTGATGTTCTTTTTTCTTTTTCTTCTGTGTTCAGTACTTTCTTGAGTGTTTCTTGTAGCGGTGGTCTGGTGGCAGCGTAGGTTCTTAGGGATTGGATGTCTGGAAAAGATTTTAATTCTCCCTCACTAATGAAGCTTAGTTTAGCTGGGTAGGTTATTCTTGGTTGAAATTGTTTCTCTTTTAGTACTTTGAAGATAGGGCTCCAGGTTCTCCTGGCCTGAAGGGTTTCTGTGGATAAATCTGCTGCTATTCGGATTGGTTTTCCCTGGTAGGTAGTCTGGCCTTTTTCTCTTGCTGCCTTTAGGATTTTTCCTTTCATAGCTACTTTGTTTAGGCGAATTATTATGTGTCTGGGAGTTGGTCTTCTCGTTTGTTGTCTTGCAGGGGTTCTCTGAATCTCTTGTGTTTGAATTTTTTCATCTTTACTGAGATGAGGGAAGTTTTCTTGAATGATTTCATGGAATGTTTGTTCCAGTGTGGCTTCTGTTTCTCTTTCTGCCTCAGGAAGCCCAATTATTCTCAGGTTTGGTCTCTTGAAGTGATCATTCATCTCTTGCAGGTTTTGTTCTGTCTTTTTGAGCTTCTTTTCTATGCTTTTGACAGTTTGGGTTAGTTCTGTGTTTTGGTCTTCGAGCTCTGAGATTCTTTCTTCTGCTTGGCTGATTCTGCTTTCCATGCTTATTAGTCTGTTGTTCATTTCCATCACAGTATTCTTTACTGCTGTCATTTCTGACAACAGCTCCTTCCTATTTTTCTCTTGTCTCTCCTCATTTTTTTTAATTCTCTCCATTAATGTTTTGATGTCTGGGTTTGTTGCATGTAGCCAGTCATTCTGGGGACTCTTCATTGTCTGTGTTCCAGAATCTGTTTTCTCATTGTCTGATCTCCCAGGGGTCTGTGTAAGACCTATATTCTTCTTTTGGTTTTTCTTCATTTGTGCGGTTTTTCCACTTCCCTACTTCTTCCTTCCCTCCACGTCACCGTCTTCTTTAATTTTGTTTTTCAGGGGTAAAGGGACTGGTTTTACTTCTGTTCGTTCAATCTCCCATTCTTTATGTATGTCGTCTTACTTTGTTCAATTTTGAAGTTGCACTGTAGGTTGGAGGTGGTCCTTTTTGCAGTTTTGAGATGTATTTAAGGGGAGAGCTGTGATTCAAAATCTGTCTGCAGGTCCTGGTGTTCGCTGACAGGCGTGTGGATAATGTGGAACCCACTTCCCACTGCCCTGGAGTCTGTCCGTGCAGTGGGGCTGTAGGTATACTCCCTGAAATAAAATGTGGTTAGCAGGGGGGAGAGAATGGAGCAGATAGTGGGTTGAAGAGGGGAGTGGAGAGATAGAGGAGTAAGCGAGGAAACTAACGAGTGTGCCAACAAATAGAGAGAGAGGTCTATACTGAAACAGCTAAAAATGATGGACCACAGCTACAGTCGAACCAACTCTCATACAACCACAAATAAAACATATCGTGATGCTAACATACCCGCTATCCAACCACCTTATTGGTGTGCTGTTCCTCTATACAAAGACATGGTTTACAGACAGAAGAAAAGAGAATAAAAGGAAAAGGAAAAGAGAAAAAAGGGGAACAATACTGTAGGAATAGAATTAAGTCATTAAACTAATAGAATCAATGAAGCACACTCTGAGAACTTTCGTTTAAGTCCAATGCCCTTTCAGGTCTGATTTCTAGTTTTCTTTTCAAGCTGGTGAATTAGTTTGCAGTTAGAGTCAATTGCCCCGATCTGCTGTGAAGGACAGTTCAGTTCAACCTTCCTTCAGCAGTTTGGTCTATGTCTTTATCAGGCTTATTTCTCCCGTTTCGGTGTTGTTACCTTGAGTCGCCAGCAGGTGGTGCTAGCTCATCTGCTCGCCCCAGAGGGGGTGGGGCCAGACAGGAACAAGATGGCTGCCTGCCTCCGAGCAGGCAACAGAAGCCCCACGCGAGCCAGCAGCACAATCTCAGACACAGGAGATTTGGCAGCAATCCTTGCAGATCTTCCTTGAAGCCGATTTGTGTGGATCTCCTCTCGGGCCGGGTTGTGATGAGCTGCGTGGGCCGAGCGCCGGGGTGCCGGGAGCGCCAGGGCGCCGGGAGCGCCGGGGCGGGAGGCGGGAGCGCCGGGGCGGGAGGCCTGCCATATAATTCTATAGGAAAAGGAGTGGCAGTGCTGGGAAACTATGGGAGGGGGGAGGGGAAGGGAGTTGAGATTAATAGTAGTAAATATCTGTCTGGAGATGGGGAGACACCTCTTATCAACAAGGGTGCCTAAACAAAGCATATATGTATACCTAATCCTTAACTGTACCCTACAATATCAAAATTAAAAATATTGATTAAAAAAATAAGCTAAGCAGATGCCTGGTCAGATAATGTGTTGGGAGGCGGCCATGGAGGCCTGCCTGAGCGTTAGGGATCCAGGTGGGCTGTGGACCCTGAGACAACAAGGTTTCATTCAGGAGCTGAAGGCCCATTTCCTCCTCCTTTTTGGTGGTTTAGCATTACCCACTGGCAGGGATTTTGATGATCTAAGCATGAAGTTCTGAGAATATGACAGGCATGGCTGACTCTAGGGATCCATTGTTCCCGTTTCTCACAGACTGCGGTTTCAGCTTTAAACTTAACACGGTTCAAACTCGGGTCCCATTTGGGAGCCTTATATATGATACAAGCTTATTTATAAGATTTAAAAATATATTTGTAGAATTAGTATATACATTTAGAGAGCTGTTTCCAGCTTTAGATGGTATAGATGATTATCTAGGATTACCAGAAATGGCCCAGCACTAACTTTGGGCTGGGCCACATTCCCAAGGGCCCAATGCCCACGTTGATCTGGGCTGCATTCTTTTAAACTGGTTTAGTTACAATTAGTGTAAGATTTTTATACTTATAATACAAACTGAATTTATTTTATTCATAGAAAGTATTGTAGAATAGGTCATGCTACGTGAGGGAATTACGTTAGTTCAAACATGATCAAACATGTTACTTTAAGGTTTTATAAGAATACAGCGAACTTTAGAAATTTCATTGTTCCCACTTTCTACTAATTGCAGTTTTGACTTTAGTACAATTACAGTTTGTGTTTGGGTTTTATTTTAAAAGCTTTATTGCTGATGATCAGCCTTATATATCAGGATTAGGAATTAGAAACTTTTACAGAAATTAAGATAGATACATAGGATTTTAGAATAGCCATTTTGTTGAGATCATAATCAATTGTTCCTGGAAGTGGGCCAGCTTGATCTTTGGGCTGGGCCACATTCTTTAGGAACTGGTTTGAGCTATAATTAAGAGTTGTTTATAGTACAGGTAAAATTAACACAGATAAGAAACGTGTTAGGATTTTAGTCAGTTATATTGCTTTTGAGGACTATAAACCAAGCATAAGGAACAGTGAGATAATTTTGGGATTGTCCTTCCTCATGCTTGGAAAAACGACTGGTGGGTGGGGATGGCCCCCACCTACCTGGCTTTGTGTTCACATGAAAGTCTAGTGATTTGATTGGGATTGTCCTTCCTCATGTCTAAGGAAACGCCTGGTGGGTGGGGACGCCCCCACCTACCTGGCTTTGTGTTCACATGAACGTCTTGTGACTTAACATGTGAAAGTTTGTTATAAAAGACTCACGGTTGGTCCCAGTAAACAGCTTCTGCTCATTTCACTGAACAGTTGTCCACTTTCTTTATTTCTCTTTATATCTATCCTTTCATCTTTCTTTCAATATCTATCCCTACTACAGAATCGGCTTCTGCACTAGACAGATCCAGTCTCTTTCTTTCTCTTTCTCCAGAATTTTCGCCGATGCTGCCCCAACTTCCAGGGATCCTCTAAATCTCTTTTGGGGGGCTGACCCCCCATAAATGGAGCCCAACATGGGCCCCCTGGAAAGGTAAGTCTTTTTCTTATTTCAGGGCAGCTAGGATCTCACCCAGAGTGCTGCAGACCCGTCTGTAGAGACAGGCAGAGCAAAGATGGGTAAGCAAGTTTTTGTGAAGCCAGAGCCGTGATCTAATCATGGACCAGAGCGAATCTAGGAACGTAAAATGTTCATCAGTATCTTAATGAATACTTTGTTTAAACGTGGAGCTAAAGCTTCTTCTTCTAATCTAGCTCGTTTTCTACATTTTGTGCAGTAACAATGTTAATTAAAAATGCTTTAAATCCACAGCATGATTATGAGAAATTTCCTTCCAAAAAGGCCGCTAACGATGATGATGAAGAAACTTTTCTCTTTCCGCAGCCCTGTTCCCCCTGATTATAATGACAATGATAAATTATCTCCACAGGATGAAGCTGAACCTGAGGTAGAAGATGCTAGATATCATACCAGTACTCTTACAGTCAACACTGAGCCTTCCCTCCCACAGGCTGCTTCTTTCAATGTTAAAGTCCTAAAGCCAAAAAATGTGCCCAATAATGCGGGTAATGCCCCTGTGCCTCCTATCTTTCGTCTTGGTATGCAGTCAGTACAAGCTGAAGCAGAAAAAGAAGGAGATTTTAGTTTCACAGCTTGTCTCCCGATACAATTTTATCCTGGTGCTGATGAAGTGTATCAAGCTCACTGGGAACCCTTGCCGTATAAATTGGTAAGAGAGTTACAGGAGGCAAGCTCAAAGTATGGTCCTCTTGCACCTTATACAATTACTATTTTAGATCTATTTACCTTTTGATGGATGACTCTTGCAGACTGGCAGCAATTAACCAAAAGCTCTTTGTCCAGAAGTGCTTATTTGCTGTGGAAAACTGAGTATGAGGATCAAGTTAGAATTCAAATGGACCAGAATTTAAATCGACCTGCTGGGTCATTCATTATTTCTCACGATATACTCTCCAGGACTGGTATGTATACCCAAATGGCTAATCAAATTTCTCTACCCAAAGATATTTTGCTTCAGATAAATCATTGTGCTGTCACTGCATGGAAAAAATTACCGGCAGACACTGCTCAGACTTCTTCTTTATCTGATATAAAATCAAAGGCAGAGGAAAGTTATGAGGACTTTGTTTCCAGACTCACTACGGCTATTAATCAGGTAATTACTAACGAAGAAGCAGCAGAAATTCTTATCAAACAATTGGCTTTTGAAAATGCTAATAATACTTTTCCAGGCTTTGCTTAGACCCATACGCAAAACCGGACAGGTTACTGATTTTATCTGCCAGTGCATGAACGTAAGCTCAGCTATTATGCAAGAGATGACTTTGGCTGCAGCATTGAAGGGAGAAACCTTTTCACAGATCTCTCAAGGTATGCAGGGTGCAGGTAAACAGAAAAATGTTTTAGTGTAATCATGTTATGTGTGTGGAAAAATCAGGAACATTAGTAGAAACTGCCCCGTTAAGCTTACTGCACCTCTTTCTAAGATTTTCCTTTAAAAGTGGAGAATACTGAAATAAAGCCTGAACTTAGTTAAACTTTTCCTTTTCTTATACGAATGTAGAAAACTCAAGCTATAATAAGCAGAAATATATAAGTAATATGAATATATAAGTACTATAAGCAAAAGTATATAAGTAATGTGTAAGTAATATAAGTAAAATAAGTAACATAAGTAATATAAGCAATATACATATAAGCTATATATGAGCAATATATAAATAATATAAGGAATATGTATAAGCAATATAAACAATATATAAGTAATATAAATAATGTAAGTAATACATAATATGTAAGTAATGTAAGAGTATATAAGTAATAAGCAAAAGAATATCTCATTACAGTTTTGCTTTAACTGTGGTCAAGTTGGACACATTAACAGAGATTGTCCGGTTAGCAAGGTATGACCAGCTTACACGGCATACCGTCACTACTTACTGGGGCTACTCGACCAAAAAACTTATGTCCCAAATGCCAAAAAGGCTTTCATTGGGCTAGAGAATGCCTATCTAAATTTCATAAAAATGGCACTCCTTTAAATCAACAGAAAGCCACCCTGGCTCAGAAAGACTTCCAGAGGAGCCAGCCCTGGCCCCACATGACAGTAGGGGTGCAGCAACCGCCATGAACCCATTTGTTCCTTTTGCTCCATTGCAGAACTTATCCGAGCCACCCTAGGGAGTACAGGACTGGACTTGTGTTCCTCCACCACTACAATATTAACTATGGAAGTTCCGGTGACCCCCAATTCCTATGGGAGTAAAGGGCCCTCTCCCGGAAGGAATAGTGGGTATAATATTAGGCAGAAGTTCCTTGTCTTCACAAGGTATTTCCATTATTTATGGAGTGGTGGATTCGGATTACACAGGAGAAATTCAGATGCTTGTTGTTCCCCCTAGCAAAACAGTGCAGAGAATAGCCCAGTGGCTGCTCTTGCCTTATCACAAAACAGGTAAAACTTTAACCTGCCTAGAGGTGACTCTGGATTTGACTCTAGTGATGTTGCTTTTTGGGTTCAGGAGGCTACTAAATCTAGACCTCTAAAAGATTTATTTATACAAGGAGTCAAAATTTCAGGCTCATTAGACACAGGAGTCAATGTTTCTTGTTTTGCTGGAAAGGATTGACCTGCCTCGTGGCCAACTCGTATGGCTCCTTCTGGACTTATAGGCATTGATCGAGTACCCTCAGTAGCCAAAGCTCACAGATTTTAAGACTTCAGGGACCTTTTGCCCGTATGTTATTCCATCTATCCCCTTTACATTATGGGGAAGAGATATTCTTTCACAAATGGGCATGCTTTTGTATAGCCCCAATGATAAAGTCTCAGCACAAATGCTGTAGATGGGCTATGACCCCTTTAAGGGACTTGGTAAAGATTGGCAAGGAATACAGGAGCCTGTCCAAATAACTAAGAAAACTATCAGAACAAGTATTGGTTATTGGAATTTACCTTAGGAGCCATTGTTTTCAAAATTGATTGCCTGGAAAGACAAATCGGTTTGGGGGAACAATGGCCCATGCCCTCAGAAAAGCTAAGGCAGTCAAAAAACTAGTTTAACAACAATTAGAGTCTGGTCACATACAGCCTTCTACTAGCCCCTCTGAATGGCAACCACTAGCCCTTGAAACATGCCTATTTTGTAATTATGAAAAAATCTGGTAAATGGAGACTTTTACAGCATTTAAGAGCTATTAACACTACTATGGAGGTCATGGGAGCATTGCAACCTGGATTGCTATACCTGTTAACTTTAATATTGTAGTTATTGATTTACAGAATTATTTACTATACCTTTAAGCCCAGAGAATTGTGAACAATTTACATTCAGTTTATTATCTGAGAATTTAAAACAACCATTTTAAAGATTTCAATGGAAAGTCCTGCCACAAGGTATGAAAAACCGCCCCACCTTGTGCCACATGTATGTGGATGCAACCTTACAAGGTATTAGAAGCAAATATCCTAATCTCTATTTAATCCATTATATGGATGACATTTTGCTTGGTCACGAAAATCATGCCTCTTTACATGAGATCCTTAATGAAACTGACTTCTCTCTGATTATGGTTCGAAAACTTCTCCTGAAAAGATTCAAACCAATCCTCCTTTCACATTTCTTGGCTGTGTGTTAAACACACAATCAGTGAGTCATCAACATTTGCAGTTACGAAAAGATCATTTGGTGACCTCAAATGATTTCCAAAAACTGTTGGGATGTATCAATTGGGTTAGACCTTATTTACATGTTACCATGTCAGATTTAAAACTTTTATTCAATATTTTGCAGGGGGATTCTTCTCCCAATTCTAAGAGAAGTCTAACACCGGAGGCCAAGGAAGTCTTGTCCCTCGTGGAAAAGACTATTGTGTCTCAAAAGGTTAAAAGAACAGATTATTGTCTGCCTTGGGAATAATTGTTCTGGCCACTCTCCATACTCCCACAGGATGTCTGTGGCAGAAAGGACCAATAAAATGGCTCCATCTACTGATAACTTCTAAAAAATATTGGTTTCTTTTCCTTATTTAGTAGCTTTGCTTGTAACAAAAGGGACACAAAAAAGGGTTGAATTATTTAAACATAATGTACACAATATAATTGTTCCTTATAACAAATTTCAATTTCAGACTTTATTTCAAATTAATAACGATTGGCAGGTAGCATTAATGATTACAGAGGACAAATTCTATTCCGCTTACTTAAAAATCCTCTGTTACAATTTGTGAGAAAAAAATCCTATGATTTTTCCTTGCAACTGTTCCTCAGTCCCCCTTGAGGGAGCAGCTTTGGTGTTTATTGACAGCTCGTCTAATGGTAAAGCCATGGCAGCTATTAATAATTAATCTCATGTGCTGAACACCTCTAAATCCTCAGCCCAGAAAACAGAGCTGAGGACAGTTTTGTATACCTTCACTGCCCTGGAATTTTCAAGATTTGATTTATACACTGATTCTTGTTATATTGTGGAATTGTTTCCTCATATTGAAACAGCATCTATCCCGACCCACAAAACTACAATTTTGGAACTATTAACTCAATTACAGCAGATGATTAACAATAGAAAGGAACAATTCTTTGTGGGCCATATTAGGTCCCATTTTGGTCTTCTGGGACCTTTACACCAAGGCAATCAATTAGGTGAGCCCTGACTAAGCCTACTGTGTGTGCTGCAGTAGAGGTTGAGGCAATTACTCAGGCTCAACTTTTTCATAAAATTCATCATCAAAATGCTACTGCCTTACGTTATCAGTTTCATTTACCCAGGGTAATGGCTAAACAAATCGTTAAGAATTGTCCAGCTTGTCCCACTTTAGTTCCACCTCCAGGAGGAGTCAACTCTCGAGGACTGAGACATAATGTGCAATGGCAAATGGATGTAACTCACTTTCCCAGCTTTGGAAACTGTCTTATTTGTATGTTGTCGGGGTCTCTGCCAGCCCTGACTTATATGAGGGTAAGGTTAGACCGCTTCAGTGGATCAGGATGGAGAGAAGAAAAATGACCCTAGGCCACTCTTCTGGGAACAGTCTGATCAGGACTGAAGCCAAATTTTATTTGAACTCCTTCCAACTTATATACCTTTTTCCATACCCTCCATTTGTGTGTCAATCACTTTGGGGTGTACACATTCCTATGCAAATTACACATCACAAGACCATCAGGAGACTTGCAAGTTACAAGCAAACAATTACAATTCCATGATACATGACGTGTTTCACAAAACTTACATTAAATTTACAGGTATACAATTTTAATACAGATTGTTCAAAGTGTTCTCCACAATGTTCAATAAATCATTCACATTATACTCTTTGTTCCAGACCCTGATTAATACAAAAACTTTTCTAAGTTAAATCCAAGTTTACTGACTCCTAATATTTTTAACGATTAATATTATCAATTTAACACTATACTATAATCTGTAAGTTTACTTAAATGACTCAGTTATTCTATTAATCTATTATGGAATGTAGTGTCCTGTAATTCTATAACAATTAAAACTTATTCTTAAATTATAAAACCTTACCATGACTTAAATGAATTTCCTATGTCTAAACTTTAATTTTTGTCATGATTGACCTTTAATACTATGCTATATCATTAATTCTTTTATAAATCGTATAGTAACTATTATATTTGAATAATGTAGCCAAAAGAAACAAAACAGCAAGCATAAATTTACTCAAATATACTCTAAAACGTAAGTGTATAAATTATATTTTATCCTAACTAACAAGTCTACTCTAGAAATCATATAGTAGCTTTCACACTCCTGAGTAAGGAAATGGATGGCCACATGGCCTCGGGCGGAGGTAAACAGAGGCAGACAGAGTTTCGGTATGAAACAAAGGCATAGTCGCCAAGTTAATGGCTTTGGGGTGCAGACAGTTTTCGGTATTTAACAAAACAAAGACAAGGAAATGCATAGCCTGTAATGGGACCAGGCAATAAGACTATGATGGTAATTTAGTCTCTAATCTTAGCTCTAGGGGAAACTGCTTAAGAGTTGACTCACCAGTCTACCAGGAAAATAGAAGTTTGAAAAATATCTAAAAAGAAATACAACTTGGAATCATACAAGATAATTCTGCTGAGCAGCTTTGCATCAGGCTTTACTGCCACGTATGCACACTGGTCACCAATCACACGCCAATATTATAGGTATAACTGACATCCTATGTCAGAGGCGATCTTCCAGATGGGCCTTTACAGGCCTCAGCCATGTAGCTATAGATGTTGGCTCCCAACAGCATGTGACTGGGGATACATTTTCTCATGTTATTTTAGCTTCTGCAAAAACTGGAGAAGTCTACAAGGATGTGGTGCAACATTTATTATTTTGCTTTTCACAGCTAGGTATGCCAAAGCAACTGAAAACTGACAATTGTCCTGCATATACATCTAAATCTTTCCAGCAATTTTGCTCCCAATTTAATATTTCTCATTCCACAGAAATTCCTTACAATCCACAAGGTCAAGCCATAGTTGAAAGAGCTCACCAAACTTTAAAAAATCAATTAAGCTCTTTATTTGTTATTAATCATTTAAATTTG
>JAPVLO010001778.1:0-54685 GCA_027257055.1 Cephalopachus bancanus | reverse complement strand
CTTACATTGTTGGCAGTTGGCTTCTTCCCCCGCTCAAATCTTAAATGGGGAAAGGTTAATGTTCTTATCTTATATTTTGGGGGGTTGAGGGAGTTTGAGGGAGTTTGGAAGGGCAAAGTCAACATATAAAAAGTAGGAGGGTTGAAGATGAATCTCCTTTATCCAGTATTCTTCTGGCTCAATCTCCTCAGACTTAGCCCATAAAAGCAAGTCATAAGTCAAGATGTATAGTATTATCCCATTTACTCGTGTGTGCATGTGTGTACTATATTCATGTATATGTATATATGTAAGTGCATTTTGAAAGAATTGAAAGGAACACACTAATAGCCATAGCTACTCCTAGGAAGAGGACTGGGAATGGGGAAGGAATGAAAGAGTCACATTTTACTATGTTATGGAAACTTTGGAACAGGTTCCATAACATAGTAAAATGTGAGACTCTTTCATTCCTAACAAAAAAAAATCATCTAATTCAAAAACGTATTTAAGAAAAGGTTTTAAGCTGGGCGCGGTGGCTCACGCCTATAATCTCAGTACTTTGGGAGGCCGAGGTGAGAAGATTGCCTGAGTCCACAGGTTCGAGACCAACCTGGGCAATTTGGTGAGACCTCGTCTCTAAGAAAGAGAAAGAAAAGGTTTTAAACAACATTAAAGGAAATTGGGATGAGGAAATCAGTAGATGCCCCATCGCCTTAGCAACAAACAATAATAACAATAAGGATAGTCAAGAGAATGTCAAAGCCCAGAGTAAATTTATGCATCACAACTTCAAGAGATGAAACTTGTCCAAGTTGACATAATGAGTTAGTGACAGAGTTAAGTGTACAACCAAGATATTCATAATGCCAAGAAAAACTGAATTCTAAAATCAGAAAGAAAGGCTGGATGTGATGGCTCACACTTATAAGTCCAGCATCTTGGGAGGGTGAGGCCGGAGGATTGCTCGAGCCCAGGAGGTCGAGACCAGCCTTGGAAACATAGCAAGACCTCGTCTCTGAAAAAAAAAATTTAAGATTATCCAGACATGGTGGTGCATACCTGTCATCCTAGCTATTCAGTAGGCTGAGCTAGAAGGATCGCCTGAGTCTAGGAGGTCAGGGCTGTGGTGAGCCATGATCTTGCCACTGCACTCCAGCCTGGGCAACTGGATGAGACCTCAACTCAAAAAATAAATAAATAAAGCTAGAGGGTAAGCCGGGCTCGGTGGCTCAGCCTGTAATCCCACGTCTTTGGGAGGCTGAGGTGAGTGGATTGCCTGAGCCCACGGGTTCGAGACTCGCCTGGGCAGTGAGACCTCATCTCTACAATAAATCAAAAAATCAGCTGGGCGTGGTAGCGCATGCCTGTAATTCTGGCTACGTGGAAGGCTGAGGCGGAAGGATTGCCGGAGCCCAGCAGGTCGAGGCTGCGGTGGCCGGGAGCGGCCACTGCATTCCAGTCTGGGCGACAGAGTGAGACTCCAACTCAAAAAAAAAAAAAAAAAAGCTAGAGGGAAAACTTGAAATGACAGTGGGAATTAATGAACCACCAAACCTGAGGAATCTGCAAGAGTCAGTTGCGACTCATCAGTGAAAAGTGAAGAGAAAGTCAGTCTTGTTTATGTGACCGTGGAATGTATCCGGTTGAAGGTGTCTAGGAAGAGTCTGTGGCAGTTTTTGTCTTCTCTGAGACCTCTAGTGCTGATACCTGTCACCTAGAAATCCCCAAAAAGCTGTCTGACAATTAGGACAGGAAATTAAGCACTTTATCAGTATCTGTGGAGTCATTGACTTAAAAAGAGTCCCATGCCACATTTAGTGCTTAGAAGCTGTTCTCTCTCTGCAGTATGCTTGTTAGCAATTGTTTTACTTGGAAATGCTAGGAGAGAGGTAGCACATCAGATTCTGGCTTGTCTGAAGAAAAAGGGAATTTATTGGAATGGTATGATCAGTGGTGCACTGCAAAATGTTTAACAACCAGCTCTTTAGAACAAAAAACCAAAAATCTGATTTATAGTGTTTTCTGATTTCCTTCGTATAAACGTTCCCTCTGGCCAACTGCAAGCTCCCAATGTGACATCATCTAGCTCACAAAATTTCTGAAAAGTTAACAATAGATCCTCAAGAGCTGGTAGGGAGAAGCTCACAGGATGAAAGGAAGGCAGAAGAAGACCAACTAAGCAGTCTCCAAAGTAAGAATTGCCCAACAGTATTGTCAGGTCACTACCACATTAGTTTCTCTGCACAGACCTCTATACTGCACCCACCCACCTCCCATAGGTCTTATGCCCTTTAAGGGTAAAGTCACTCAATTACCTCATTATCCAAAAACACTATGACCTAAAAGTAATGGCTCATGCCACATAGTTGCATCTCAAAATATCCTTAGTCATGGGCCCCAGTTCACAATTGTAAGCCCAACTTGCAAAGTCCTAAACTGTAGAAAACAAGTTTTGACTTTCTGGGGGGGGGGGTGAGTCGGAGTCTCACTCTGTCACCCAGGTTGGAGTAAAGTGGCACACTGACAGCCACTGCAGCCTTGACCTGCTGGGTTCAGGTGATCCTTCCGCCTCAGCCTTCCAAGTATCTGGAACTACAGGCACATGCCACCATGCCAGGCTAATATTTTTTATTTATTTTACAGATGAGGTCTCGCCAAGTTGCCCAGTCTGGTCTCGAACACAAAGGCTCAGGCAATCCTCTCACCTAGGCCCCCCCAAGCTGCTGAGATTATAGGCATGAGCCACCACACCCAGCCAGAAAACAAGTTTATAACAAGAGATTGGGGCAAAATCTCAATGCAGGTTGCCCAGGCTGGTCTCGAACCCACAGGCTCAGGCAATCCTCTCGCCTCAGCTTCCCAAAGTGCTGGGATTATAGGCTGAGCCACCGCGCTCAGCCTTCTCTTTTTTGACATTCTTACTTTGGTTAAAAATTCTATCATTGTCTGAGTCACCCATATTTGAGATCCTAGAGTCATCATTGCCTTCCTTCTTTTTACTGTCTGTGGTAGGCTGAATAATGGCTTTCCAAAGGATATCCATATCTTAATGCCTGGAACCTGTAAATGTTCCCTGATATGACAAAAGGAACTTTGCAGATATGATTAAGAATCTTGAGCTGGTCACGGGGGCTCATGCCTGTAATCCCCACACTTTGGGAGGCTGAGGCGGGAGGATTGCCTGAGTCCAGGGATTCTAGACCAGCCTGGGAAACTTGGTGAGACCTCATCTCTACAATAAATCAAAAAATTAGCTGGGCGTGTGTCTGTAGTTCCAGCTACTTGGAAGGCTGAAGCGGAATGATCGCCTGAGTCCAGCAAGGAGAGGCTGTGGTGGCCATAAGCATGCCACTGTACTCCAGCCTGGATGACAAGAGTGAAACTACGACTCAAAAAAAAAGAGAAAGTAGGTTTGGGAAAAAGAGTTTAGTTTGGGGTATACTACAAATGATATGAGGGATTGATGGTACATTTATATATAAATACCCAAAAGAAACTTGGAATATTAGAGTTTGAAGCTTTGGAAAAGGATCCAGTCTAAAGATAAAGTTTTGAGAGCATCTGCAGAAATATGATAGCATATAAACTGTTGGAGACTAGGGATTAGACGTACTTATAGTCTATCACTGATACCTAGAATAGTGTCTGGTGCTCAAAAAATATTGAACGAATGTATGAAGGTAAAATTCCAGAGGAGAACAGAGGAAAAGGGTAGGAATTATAGATGGAAGAATGAGCTTTGAATGGAAAGAGAACTCTTTTTCCTTTGAAACTAGAGGTAATAGAAGGGAGAAGCGGTGGCAATGCAAAATAATTTAGAAATGGGCAGGTATCGCAAGATCTCACTTTGAGCAATTTCAATATTTTCAAAGTGACAGATGAGGTCATCAGTGAAGAATGTCACTGGGAGTGGGATGGAGGTTTGAGGAAAGTAAACCATACAATGTCAGAACTAAAAAGGACTTGGGCCCAGGTGTGGTGGCTCACACCTGTAATCCCAGCACTTTGGGAGGCTGAGGTGAGAGGATTGCCTGAGTCCAAGGGTTTGAAACCAGCCTGGGCAACTTGGCAAGACCTCGTCTCTACAATAAATCAAAAAATTAGCCAGACATGGTGGCATGTGCCTGTAGTTACTGCTACTTGGGAGACTGAGATGGAAAGATCACCTGAGCCCAGCAGGCCCAGGCTGCAGTGGCCATGAGCATGCCACTGAACTCCAGCCTGGGCAACAGAGTGAGACTTCTACTCAATAAATTGATAAGCCAGGCTCAGTGGCTCAGCCTGTAATCCCACACTTTGGGAGGCTGAGGTGAGTGGATTGCCTGAGCCCATGGGTTTGAGACCCACCTGGGCAACTTGGCGAGACCTCATCTCTACAATAAATCAAAAAAATTAGCCGGGCATGGTAGCATGCACCTGTAGTTCCAACTACTTGGAAGGTTGAGGCAGAAGGATCGCCGGAGTCCAGCAGGTCAAGGCTGCAGTGGCCAGGAGCGTGCCACCGCACTCCAGTCTGAGCGACAGAGTGAGACTCCAACTCAAAAAACTAAATAAGTAAATAAATAAAAGATAGATAGATCGATCGAACGAACCTTGGAGAATACATACCCTGCATTGCCCTCATATTACAGATAGAGAAACTAAGACTTAGAAAAAGGGGAAAAAATTACTCAGGTCACCAAGCCACAAAGAGTTCGGTTTATTCGTGTGACAAATATTTCTTGACTGCTGACTCTATCCCAGGCAGACCTTGAGGTAGGTGTTAGGGATACAGTAGAAAACAAGGAAGACATAGGCCCTGCCCTAACGGAGTTTTTAGCATAGTGGGAAAGACACCCAAGCAGGCAGAGTGGTAAGTGCTGTGGTGAGAAAAACTTTATTTTTTATTTTTATTTTAAAGATGTGGGGTACGATTTAGGATTAGGCATACAAGTGTTCATCGTACAGGTAAAATACGGGTCTCCTTTGATCTCCACTTTGCCTGGTTTGAGATCAGGTACCCTTACTGATGTTGTGTCACCCTCTCCACCCACCCCAGCAGTATCCCGCTATTGCTAATCCCTTTCTTATAGTATTATGGTAAATGTTCAGGGTCTGCTTATGAGGGAAAAACTTGAAGGTGCTTAAGGGAACATAGAGGAGGAAAAGCAAGAGTTAACAAGAAATGAACAGCAAGATTGGTCAGCTGATATGCCAGCACAGCTGAGAGTAGACGGTGACTTGGCTGTCAACCCAAGCAGCAGATTCATGACCTAAATTATATTTATAATTCCAAGAGGAGAAAAGAAGGCAACTCCCAAGGCCTTGACCCTGGTTCCAACATTCCATTGTACTTGGCTCTTTTTTGTGTGTTCCCCAGGCAGACCAGAGGCACAGGAGGAGGAGCACTTCAATAAGTTGAGTGATTTACTACAAATTTGAACAGACAAATAAATATGAGAAAAACTCAGTTTTGTTCTACTTTGCCAAGGGCACCCAGGATTGATGAAGCTTCAAGAGCAGGGATTAGCATAGTACTTCCCGAGGAAAGTGAGATTTGCCATGAGACTTGAAGCCCACAACAGGTCATATTAACAGAGAGGACAGGCCAGTTTGTTTCACTACTTTAATATGTCATTGTGTCTATGTTAAAGCCAGTTGTGCTAGAAGCCAATTATAACTTGAGGCAATTGCATTTTGGAAAATAAGAAATTTGAAGTGTACAAAAATATATACCACTTATCTAGCTTGAAGTAAAACAAATTTTATTTTTTCTAATTAAATTATCCCTAGCCCCTCATCTTAGCTATTATTAGAATATGCATCTTCCCTCCCCTGGGTTCTCCTTCTCACAAGAGTTCTGTGAATCTCAGGGATGCATACTCGTTTCAACTGGTCAGTACTGACTTCTGGTGCCTTGAGGAGGAAAAACTGGAAGCCTGTTTAGTTCACCTAGGAATTGCATTTCCTTCAGCTGTTGTTGCTGTTGCTATAATACAGCATTGCTAAGAATCCAGCAGTCCAGCCCGTCCCTGGTGCTGTGATGGATGAGGCTTGCACTAGGACAGCAGAAGTTTCTGGAGGGGTTGGGAGTAACCATAGAAAAAGTGGTGGGTGCTGGGCATGGTGGCTCAGGTCTGTAATCCCAACACTCTGGGGGGCCACGGCAGGAGGATTGCCTGAGTCCACAGGTTTGAGACCAGCCTGAGCAACTTGGTGAGCCCTCGTCTCTACAATAGATCAAAAAATGAGTTGAGCATGGTGGTGCACACCTGTGGTTCCAGCTACTTGGAAGGCTGAGGTGGAAGGATCGCCTGAGCCCCGCAGTTCAAGGTTGCAGTGGCCGTGAGCGTGCCACTGCACTGTAACCTGGGCGACAGAGACTCCAACTCAAAAAAAGAATCTGATGTAAAAGGGGTTTTTTGTTTTGTTTTGTTTTGTTTTGTTTTGTTTTGTTTTGTTTTGTTTGAGTAGGAGTCTCACTCTGTCGCCCAAGCTAGAGTGCAGTGGCATGCTCACAGACACCACATCCTCGACCTACTGCGCTCATGCAATCCATCTGTCTCAGCCTTCAAAGTAGCTGGAACCACATGCATGCGCCACCACACTCAACTAATTTTTCTTTATTGTAGAGATGAGGTCTTGCCAAGTTGCCCAGGCTGGTCTCAAACCCCTGGGCTTAGGCAATCCTATCGTCTCTGCCTCCCAAAGTGCTGGGATTACAGGCATAAGCCACCATGCCCAACCAAGTTCAAGTTTTTTATTAAACACTTTTTTTTTAGTTGGAACCTCACTATGTCACCCAGGCTGGAGGGCAGTAGTACACTCCCGGCCACTGCAGCGTTGATCTGCTGGACTCAGGCAATCCTTCCACCTCAGCTTTCGAAGTAGCTGGAACCACAGGCATGCACCACCATGCCCGACTAATTTTTTTAAATTTACTTATTGCCGAACTCGGTGGCTCAGCCTGTAATCCCGTGCCTTTGGGAAGCTGAGGTGAGTGGATTGCCTGAGCCCGCGGGTTCGACACGCCTGGGCAGCGAGACCTCATCTCTACAATAAATAAAGAAATCAGCCGGGCGTGGTAGCGCATGTCTGTAATTCCGGCTACTTGGAAGGCTGAGGCGGAAGGATCGCCGGAGCCCAGCAGGTCGAGGTTGCAGTGGCTGGGAGCGGCCACTGCCCTCCAGTCTGGGCGACAGAGTGAGACTCCAACTCAAAAATAAATAAATAAATAAAATTTATTTATTGTAGAGATGAGGTCTCGACAAGTTGCCCAGACTGGTCTCCAACCCGTGGGCTCAGGCAATCCTCTCACCTTGGCCTCCCAAAGTGCTGGGATTATAGTTGTGAGCCACCGTGCCTGGCGTTATTAAACACTTTTGAAAATATTTTCTATATAAGTGCAACACAAATATTTCATATATTTGATATTTATTTTTCTTATCATTACAGATCCTTCAACTATCATAAGTTGAAAATATCATAAGTCAAAAATGTATTTAATAGACCTAAGATACTGAACATCATAGCCTAGACTAGCCTACCGTAAACATGTGCAGAATGTTTATATTAGCCTAGAGTTGGGCAAAATCATCTAACATTGATAAGTATATGATGAAATATCTATCTTGTGGTGACACAAATGAATTCTCCAGTAGGAGAATCCTTTTTTTTTTTTGAGTTGAAGTCTCACTCTGTCCCCCAGGCTAGAGTGCAGCGGCACGCTCACGGCCAGCACAGCCTCAACCTGC
Source organism: Cephalopachus bancanus (assembly GCA_027257055.1). Classification (NCBI taxonomy): domain Eukaryota; kingdom Metazoa; phylum Chordata; class Mammalia; order Primates; family Tarsiidae; genus Cephalopachus; species Cephalopachus bancanus. The sequence continues at coordinate 46,970 of JAPVLO010001778.1, read as the reverse complement.
TGGGCTCACCACCATGTCCAGCTAATTTTTTAATTTATTGTAGAGATAAGGTCTCGCCAAGTTGCTCAGGCTGGTCTCGAACCCATGGGCTCAGGCGATGCTCTCACCTCGGCCTCCAAAAGTGCTAGGATTATAGGTGTGAGCCACTGTGCCCAGCTGAAAATATCTTTCAAGAATGGAGGTAAATAATTGTGTAAACTTATGTTTTCTGTTAAGTTGCACTAAGGACAAAACATTACCTCTATACAGTATAGTATTTTGCCAAAATGTTTTAAATGTGAATTTAATCAAAAGAAAACAATCAGATATGTATAAAATAACTGGCCTGAAATTTTGAAAAAGGCAATGTCATGAAAAACAGAAGGGGCCGGGTGCAGTGGCCCATACCTATAATCCCAGCACTTTTGGAAGGCAGAGGTGAGACGATTGCCCGAGCACTACAAGTGGAGGCTACAGTGGCCATAAGCGTGCCACTGCACTCCAACCTGGGTGACAGAGTGAAACTCTTTCTCAAAAAAAAACAGAAAGAAAGAAAAGAGAAAATGTGGTAAAATGTTAACAATTAGTGAATCCAAGTAAAGAGTATACAGATTTTTATTGTCCAGTTCTTTCAATTACTCTGCAGTTTGAAAATATTCAAGCCAAGCACAGTGGCTCAAGCCTGTAATTCCACACTTTGGGAGACGGAGGTGAGAGGATTGCTTGAGCTCAGGGGTTCGAGACTAGCCTGAGCAACATGATAAGACCTCATCTCTACAATAAATCAAAAAATTAACCAGGCGTGGTGGCACGTGCCTGTATTTCCAGCCACAGTGGCTGTGAGCGTTCCATTGCACACCACCCTGGGTGACAGAATGAGACTCCAACTAAAAAAAAAAAAAAATACATGAAAAAGTTACTGTTTAGGAAAAACTCTTAAGCCATGTTTTTCCTCTGCTTCCACAACAGCAATCATCAACACAGAGGACTTCTGTGACTAAATGTTTTTTCCCACATCCTAAGCAGCAGGCATCAGCTGGGGATCCTCCAATTCAATTCTGACACACTTGTAGGGTCAAATCCTGTAGGGTCAGGGCACAGTCCCCAAGACTGCCTCCCCTTCTTCAAATACTAGTCACAAGTCCAGGCTGATACAGAGATTTGCTAGTATCTGTCCAAATTGCCACATCCCCTAGACAAGGACATGGCAAGGGTTCAAGTGCTTCTGTATATTCCTGAACAACATTCCTAAGAGTCCCCTTATCTCCTATGTATTCCCAGTAAGTAGTTTCAGCGAATCCTTGACTTATCTGTATAATACGCCCAATCAACTGAAAGATACAAATCCCCATTTACTCTCTTTTTCTGAATAGTCATAAATTTGAATAATATGGTATCAGTGTAATCATAAGTCTTGTGATTTGTACAACTTTTGCATAATGTGTGATGTCTTAGGCCTTGTAAACTCTCTTTACTCTATGGCAACTTTGATTAACGCTTCTGCCGGGCCCTACTGATAAAAGCTATGAGATACCGCTGATACCTGGCACCAGGAAGTCTGAACCAAATGCAACCGAAACTCACGTTCTATACAAAGCTCTGCTTGCTGGTTATGTGGCTTATGTATAGGTACTAACAACTCTGGACTTTTGAAAATGAACTGTAAAAGCTTGGAAGGGGGGCAGAACCATTTTAGAAAAGCCTCGAGTCCAGCTCTGCTCCCTGGATTCCAACTCAGAAATAAACTTCTTTCTACCAGTTCCCTGCCCCTTTGATTTATCAGCATCAAGGGAGAGCGGTCGAGCGTTACTGAGACCATAATAAGGCCTCCAAAACTTCTGGTCAACCAGCTTCAAGTTGGGACTCCTTTTTGGGCTTAACTAATCCCCTCTTGGGTTTAACTAATTTGCTAAAGCGGCTCACAGAACTCAGGGAAACACTTACTTATATTTGCTGATTTATTATAAACAATATTACAAAGAATTCAAATGAAGAGATGCATAGCGCAAGGTATAGAAGGGGCACAGAGCTTCAGTGCCCTTCCTGGACGTGCTAAACCTCAAAGAACCTAACACGTTCACCTATCCGGAATCTCTCCAAATACAGTCCTCTCAGGTTTTTATGGAAATTTCATAACTGCAGTATTCCTTCCCCCAGTGTATGAGGCAAGACTATCTCTGGAATGAGGGTCTTATGACCCACAATCAGAAGAAAGGCAGGAAAGATTAGAGTCCCGCCTTAGGGCAGGTGAAAGGAGGGCAGAACAAGGTCAGAAAGATTCCATTTCTGAGGCCTGCCCCTGAGGCCAGACACACCCAACATTCTAACAAAAGACTATAACAAGGGCTATGGAAGTTATGAGCCTAGAATAGAGAGCTAAAACCATGTACATCATAATACCACAGTTAGACAAACAAGAACAACGAAACAAAGCCAGCGGTTAATTTTGAGAGAAAAAAGAAACAAAGATAGCAATGGTGACATAGTTAATTTTTTTTTTTTTTTTAGTTGGAATCTCTGTTGCCCAGGCAGGAGTGCAGTGGCACACTCACAGCCACTGCAGCCTCGACCTGCTGTACTCAGGTGATCCTTCTACCTTAGCCTTCCAAGTAGCTGGAATTACAGGCATGCACACCACAATGCCCAGCTAATTTTTTTATTTAATGTAGAGATGAGGTCTCATCAAATTGCCCAGGCTAGTCTCGAACCCATAGACTCAGGCAATCCTCTCACCTCAGCCTCCCAATGTGCTGGGATTATAGGTATGAGCCACCATGCCCGGACTGACATTGTTAAATTTTACATGTATTTCTTTTAAATGTTTTTATTTTTAAAGATGTGGCGTACAATTCAGGGTACATTCATTATGCAGTTACCCTTGTTGGTGAGATATGCCCCTCCCTCCCCTGGCAGTTTCCCTCAACTGCCAATTCCACCCCCCCACCCGGCAGTTTCCCATTACTGCCAATCCCTTTCTTATAGTATTATGATAATTGTACAAGGTCTACTTATGAGTGAAAATATATGGTACTTTCTGTGATAGATCATTGAGCATGATAGATTCTAAATTCATTCAAGTTGCTACAAAGTCCATATGTCTGTCCTTTATGGCTGCATAATATTCCATTGTGTGTATGTACCCCATTTTTTTATCCAGTCCAGCTTCAATGGACAGTATGGTTGGGTCCATGTTTTTGCTATTGTGAATAGAGCTGCAACAGGACTAGAAATTGACCTTCCATATGATCCAGCAATCCCCCTATTGGGAATATACCCAGAGAAACTCAAATCATTCTACAAAATTTTACATGTATTTTTAAAATAATTCTAAGTAATAGAATTGAAGTGAAATAATGACATTTTTAGACAAGTGAGTTTGCTACTAGGAAATTTATATGAAAGGAAATTCTAAAAGAGGCACCTAAGAGAAGAAAAATCATTCTAATAGTAAAATCGGAATTTTTTTAATGAAGAGCAAAGAAAAAATATATATGTGGGTAAGTGGATTTTGATTATACAAAGCAATATTAATAATTCTTATGGTGATCTATAAAAATTAAATAAAATATTTAATGACATAATATACTTTCCTTGTAGGAAAAACACAAGCTAATCTCAATAATTGAATTAAATATGCCATATTGGAAATAGTCATAAGGTATAGTCAATATCAAATATAAGAATATTGGAGTCTTGTAGCATATTGGTGATGCAAAGATGTCAAAAACTGTAAAATATTTTAGATGGTTTATTTATTCATGGTCCAAATGTGAGAACTTAAGCCCAGGTACACCCATCTTCAGGAGGTCCTGAAAACGTGTGCCCACCATGGGTGAATGGTGGCTTGATTATATACACTTTAGGAAGGCAGGAGTTACAAAAACCCATAAATCAATACCTGTGATATTTTTATTGGTTTGGCCCGGATAGAAGGAACATTTTCAGGTGGAGGCTTGCAGATCATAAACAGATTGAAAGATTTGTTCCTGGTGATATGAAGTTCTTTTTTTTTTTTTGAGCTGGACCCAGGCTGGAGTGCAGTGCATGTTCACAGTCACCATAGCCTTGACCTGGGGGACTCAGGTGATCCTTCCACCTCAGCCTTCTAAGTAGCTGGAACTATAGACGTTAGCCACCACACCTGGCTAATTTTTCGATTTATTATAGAGATGAGGTCTCACCAAGTTGCCCAGGCTGGTCTCAAACCCGTGGTTTCAGGCAATCCTCTCACCTCAGCCTCCCAAAGTGCTGGGATTATAAACTTGATACGTAGCTCTTTTTTTTTTTTTTTTTTTGAGTTGGAGTCTCACTGTCGCCCAGACTGGAGTGCAGTGGCCGTTCCCGGCCACCGCAGCCTCGCCTGCTGGGCTCTGGTGATCCTTCCGCCTCAGCCTTCCAAGTAGCTGGAACTACAAGTGCGCACTACCAAACCCGGCTAATTTTTTTGATTTATTGTAGAGATGAGGTCTCGCCTGCCCAGGCGGGTCTCGAACCCACGGGCTCAGGCAATCCACTCACCTCAGCCTCCCAAAGGCGCGGGATTACAGGCTGAGCCACCGAGCCCGGCTGATATGCAGTTCTTATCAGGAGACAAAGGGTGAGACTCTGGGTTTATTGATATGTAGATGAGGTTAAGATGAGGCTGAGACTTCAAAAAGAATAGACAATGTCTTACTCCCTGGGACTCCTGAAATCCACAAGATACTTTTATCTTCTTCTTTGTTATGTGAGGTTATGCAAGAGTCAGGGTGGAAAACAATAGGGTAATAAAGCCCTGTTTGGTGAATCATTATCAGGCAGTGACTCCACAAGCCTCTTAGTTAGGAATTTGGATAAGAGAAAAAGATCAAGTTTATTCCTCAATACCAATTCTTGTAATGTACTGTAGAAAGAAAAACCAAAGAGAAAGTTTAAAACAAAAAGAATTGTTGGTCGGTTTGTTACAGAGGATGTCTCACTATATTCCAAGGGTAGAGTGAAGTGGCTACTCACAGGTGCAATAATATAAAATACAAGGTCTTTTGTTTTTGTTTTATTATATTTATTTATTTTTTTGAGCTGGAGTCTCACTCTGTCACCCAGGCTGGAGTGCAGTGGCATGCTCATGACCACCACAGCCTTGACCTGCTGGGCTCAGGTGATGTTTCTGCCTCAACCTTCCAAGTAGCTGGAACTACAGGTGTGCACCATCATGCCCAGCTATTTTTTGATTTATTGTAGAGATGAGGTCTTGCCAAGTTGCCCAGGCTGGTCTCGAACCCATGGGCTCAGGCAATCCTCTCACCTCAGCCTCCCAAAGTGTTGGGATTATAGGTGTGAGCCACTGCACACAGCCTTGTTTGTTTGTTTGTTTTTGAGTTGGAGTCTCACTACATCACCCAGGCTAGAGTGCAGTGGCACACTCATGACCACCCCAGCATTGACCTGCTGGGCTCTGGTGATCCTTCTGCCTCAGTCTTACAAGTAGCTGGAGCTACAGGCATGCGCTACCATGCACGGCTATTTTTTTATTTATTGTAGAAACAAGGTCTCACCAAGTTGCCTGGGCTGGTATTGATCCCGCCAGCTCAGGCAATCCACTAGCCCCAGCCTCCTAAAGTGCTGGGATTACAGGATGAGCCACCGAGCCCAGCCAAATACAAGGTTTTTAAAATTAATGTTGACCGGGAGCAGTGGCTCATGCCTATAATCCCAGTACTTTGGGAGGTGGAGGCGAGAAGATTGCTTGAGCCTAGGGGTTCAAGACCAGCCTGGGCAACTTGGCAAGACCTCGCCTCTATAATAAACCAAAAACTTAGCTGGGCATGGTGGTGTTCACCTGTAGTTCAGCCTATTTGGAAGGTTAAGGCAGAAGGATAGCATGAGCCCAACAGATCAAGGCTGTGGTTGGCCATGAGCATGCGACTGCACTCCAGCCTGGGCGACAGAGTGAGATTCCAACCCAAACTAAATAAATAAATTTAATTTAATTAATATCATATGAAGTAAAATGCATTTTACATGTGAGTCTCCAAAGAAGGCAATTTTGTCAATAACTTTTTATTATTACATAATTGTAGTTATAGAAAAGTTGTAAGAATACTAAAAAATAATTATCAAATACCGTTAACCAAGATTTCCCAAATATACCTAAATTACCACATCTCTCTCTTCATACACACACATGTACACACACAGATAATTACAAAATATCTACGTGCTTGGAAATTTTATTTTATTTTATTGAGTCAGAGTCTCACTCTGTCACCCAGGCTAGATTGCCGTGGCATGCTCATGTAATAGCTTTAAAAAAACCTATAATAGCCTGTAATAGCTTGCTTGACATAAGTAACTCTATTTTGTAACAAAGTCTCCATTTTAGCTGTTTACACCCAGAGATGACCCCTGCATCAACCTTTCTGTAATCACATGTTGTAACCTTCCCGTAATCAGAAGCCCACATTCTTGTTCCCCTCAGTGACTGGAAACTTCCTTATCACAAGCTCCATATCTAATCTAACTGTACCCTTGCACAACCAAAAATGCAAATGTTCTGCCAGGAAATATAATCATAATTATACAGGTGTCATGGTTTTTGCCTTTATTAAACCCCCTGCTTACTCTGTTCAGGGTCGAGAGTTCTTTGTGGCACTAGCCTGCTCTCAACGGCCAGCTCATAAAGAACTCAAATTTAACTCTCTGCATGTTGGTGACTCCTTTCTCGCAGTTCGGCTATAACATTTGGAGGCCCCAGCAAGATTTGCCAACTTCAGGAGGCAGCCTCGCTCCAGCTCTCCCTGGCTTGGAGGAGGAGTTAAAGGTGAGGCACCCCCTGAGATGTTCCAGGGTCCCATAACCTCTCATCTGGCTTCGAGGGAGTTGGAATGACCTCTGGCTTCTCATCACCTCAAAAGAACCTGAGTCCGTCTGTACTCTCCTAGGAGGTAAGAATCTTTTTCTGTTTGTGGCCATAATTCTGTTTAAGGGAATCATGACCTGACGAAGCCATCCCTTGGACACTATTCATTAAGCCAAGATGTTGGCTGAATAGAGTCCCCGTTCAGGTTCTGCTTTTGGTTTTGATTTGCCTTTACTGGTATTTGACAACATGGGGTCTCAGATTTCTAAACCCTCCAGTCCTCTGGATTGCATGAAAAAGAATTTCTCTGTTGGATTTGCTGAGGACTATGGTGTCCACCTTTCAAAAGGCAGGCTCCTGACCCTCTGTAAATTTGACTGGCCTTCGTTTAATGTTGGATGGCCCTCCACAGGGTCTCTGGATGGGCATGTCACTGAGTCTGTTTGGAAGGTCGTTCCAGGGACCCCTGGTCACCCAAACCAGTTTCCCTATATTGACCAATGGTTAAGTTTGGTCCAAAAATCCACTCCCATGGTTAAAGGCATGTTCTCTTGAAACCCATAGTCGTGTCCTTGTTTCTAAACCTCTGGCCTGTATCCCTCCTTTTCCATTCTCTCCAACTCCTACCTCCACTGGGTTGTATCCTGTTTTACTCCCTTTTACTGAAGATCCCCTTGAGGACTTGGCTATCTCTAACTCTAATCCTTTGCCTTATAATCCTCAGGCTTCTTTGCCTACCATCACCTCTTCCACCACCCCTTTGCCTTCTCCACCTTTGGCTACCCATCTCCGATCTCAGACCAATCCGGCCCCTCTCCTTCCCCTCTAGGATGTTCCTCCTCCTCAGGGGGCAGATTAGACCAAGTGGCCCTTCTTGGTATATGTTCCTTTTTCCACCTCTGATTTGTACAATCTGGTGTTCTCAGATAAGCCACAGGTTCTGACTTCTCTAATGGAATCAGTCATGTGCAAACATTGCCCCACCTGGGATGATTATCAGCAGCTCCTTTTGACTTTACTTACTTCTGGGGAACAAGAGCACATCAGAGCTGAGGTTAAAAAGTCTATTCTAGCCTCAACTGCAGGTATACAGGAAGAAAGGATGTTAGATCAGGTATTTCCCTCTTCTCACCCAGATTGGGACCCTGACACTTTGGCAGGGTCCAGGTCATTAGATACCTATCATCGGACTCTATTAGCTGGTTTGAGGGGAGCTGCCCAGAAATCTATCAATCTTTCTAAAACTACTGAGATTCTTCAGGGTCCCAAGGAATCTCTGGGGACATTTCTTGAATGCCTTCAGGAGGCTTTTTGTATCTATAATCCTCAGGCTTCTTTGCCTACCTGAGGATCCCTCAGCCCCTGAGAATGCTCGAGCTATCAATTTGGCATTTGTGGCTCAAGCGGCTCAGACATCTGAAAAAAGTTGCAAAACCTTGAGGGCTTTGCAGGAATGAATATTTCTCAGCTACTCAAAGTAGCCCAAAAGGTTTTTAATAACCATGATTCTGAGAAACAGAAACAGGTAACACAAGAGAGAATGACTCTGACTGAAGGGGCCAGGGCTCTTTTTCCTTAGGCTCCCAAGAGCCCATGGTAACTGCCGCTATTGGGGGCCACCCAGTCCAACTCTTGGTGGACACTGGAGCAGAACTGTTGGTCCTAAAATCACCATTAAGACCCACGTCCAATAAGCAAATATCTATCAAGGGGCAATGGGTACAATTATGAACTGCAAATTCACTTCTAACCAAACTGTGGATTTAGGACAAAAACGGGTCACCCTCTCGTTCCTCATAGCTCCAAACTGCCTGTTCCCTCTTATGGGCTGGGATTTTCTTTAAAAGCTAAGAGCTACTATTGTGTTTTCACCTGACAAAACTGAAATGTTTGTTCCCACTGCCTATCAAATACTTTTAACTGTTCTGCTTTCTGAAGAATACCTCCTAACAGTTTGCATTTGTCAATACCCTATGAATTTACAGACCCAGAAGGAATTGCTCCACACATTAAAAGACTCTTAGCAGCTAATATTTTAACACCATGCAAGTTGGCATGGAGCACTCCTTGCTTGCGGTACAAAAACCGGGCACTTCTGACTATCGATCAGTTCAGGACTTAAGGGAGGCCAATAAGTGGGTTGAGACAATTAATGCTACTGTACCTAACCCATACACATTGCTCAGCCTGCTTCCCCCTCAACATCAGGTGTACATTGTGCTGGATTTAAAAGATGCCTTCTTCTCTATTCCCTTATCTCCTGTCAGTCAACCTATCTTTGCTTTTGTTTGTTTGTTTTTTTTGAGTTGGAGTCTCACTCTGTCACCCAGACTGCTCCCAGCCACTGCAGCCTCGACCTGCTGGGCTCTGGCAATCCATCCACCTCAGCCTTCCAAGTAGCTGGAACTACAGGCACACGCTACCATGCCCGGCTAATTTTTTGGTTTATTGTAGAGATGAGATCTCTCCAAGTTGCCCAGGCGGGTCTCAAACTCGTGGGCTCAGGCAATCCACTCACCTCAGCCTCCCAAAGGCATGGGATTACAGGCTGAGTCACCGAACCTGGCTTATCTTTGCTTTTGAATAGATAGATCCTGACTCAGGGGACACCAGTCAGCTGACTTGGACCTGGCTGCCAAAAGGGTTCAAAAACTCCCTGACTCTTTTCAGGGGGGCCTTGCAACAGGACTTTTCAGGGTTCCATGCCTTGCGCCCTGAATGTACTTTATTCCAATACATAGATGATCTCCTGTTCACAGCAGCAGACTTAGACACTTGTTTAAAAGGTACTAAGGCTCTGTTACAGCTCCTTCAAGACTTGGGCTATCGTGTATCAGCTAAAAAGGCACAGTTCTGCTTGGCTGGGATATCAGCTGAAAAAGGATAAGCGAATCCTAACCATGGCCCGGAAAGAAGCCATCCTCTGGATACCCATGCCAACCTCAAAAAAACAGTATGAGAATTCCTGGGGACGGCGAGGTACTGCCGGCTGTGGATCTTGGGATTTGCTGAAATTGCCAAGCCTCTATACACAGTCACATCAGGGGATCAGCCCCTGAAATGGACTGCTACTGAGGAACAAGCATTCCAGCAGTTAAAGATGGCTCTTACCCAAGCCCCAGCCTTAGCCCTCCTTGATGTTACCAAGCCTTTCCACCTATTTATTCATGAACAATGGGGAATCACAAAGGGGGTTCTTACCCAGGCCCTAGGACCCTGGAGGCAAGCAGTGGCTTATTTGTCCAAAAGATAAGATCCAGTGGCTTCTGGATGGCCATCCTGTCTTCAGGCCATCACTACTACAACTGTACTGGTTAAGGAAGCAAATAAACTGACTTTTGGCCAAAACCTGGCTCTAACAGTTCTCCACGCTGTTCAGACTTTGCTCCGGGGAGTCTCTGGTGACTGACTGTCAAACACTTGTATCACCCAATATCAGAGCCTCCTACTTGACCACCCGTAACTAACTTTCTCTCCCACTCTGAGCCCCAACCCAGCAACCCTACTGTCTAATGACAATCCAGAAACACCAGTTCATGACTGTGAGAACATATTGGACATCTGTCAAGCCAGCTGACCTGATCTTTGGGACATTCCTTTAAGCCAGGCTGATGCTGATCTTTTCACAGATGGCAGTAGTCTGGTAATAGAGGGATTTTGCAAGGCTGGTGCAGTGGTAACCACAGCTCATGACATAATCTGGTCATAGTCTTTGCCCAACGGCACATTGACTCAAAAGGCTGAGTTAATTGCTTTGACCCAGGCTCTATGCTGGGGAACCGGGAAACAGGTAAATATTTATACTGACAGCAGGTATGCTTTCACTACTCTCCATGTCCATGCCATGATCTACAAGGAACGAGGACTTCTTACAATGGTGGGTAAGACTATAAAGAACAAAGAAGAAATTTTAGCCCTTCTAGAGGCTATATGGCTCCTCAAAGAACTAGCTGTCATCCATTGCAGGGGAAACCAAAGATCCAACACTCTGGGAGCTACCGGAAACTGCCTGATGGACCAGGCAGCTCAAGAGGCAGTGCAACTTCCAGTTGAGCCCCTAACTATTCTGCTAACTAAAACTTTTCCAGTTCCTTCTGCAGGGGGCCAGCCCCTGTGGAAAGATTTAGGAGGTCCCTGGGAGGTGTGGCAGTGTCGGCGATTATTCTGGAGAAATAAAAAGAAAGGGTGAAAGAAAGAGACTGGACTCTGTCTAGTGCAGAAGCCAATTTAATGGGGCAAACCGCAAGCCTTTTATCCTAAAGTTTCACAGGCAAGATCACAAGAATTTCACATGAACACAAAGCCAGGTGGATGAGGGGCATCCCTTCACCCACCAGGTGTTTCCTCAAGCATGAGGAAGGACAATTCCAAATTATTTCACTGTTCCTTATGCTTGGTTAATGTTCCTCACAAACAATACAACAATTCTAATATCATAATATTCTAATAATCAATAACTTCTAAAACTTATGCATTCCCAACACCTAATGACTGATTTAAATCCTAATACCTCTCTATTCTGTGCTAATTTTACCTATACTATAAAAAACTCTTAATTATAGCTCAAACCAGTTCCTAAAGAATGTAGCCCAGTCCAAAGATCACACTGGGCCATTTCCAGGAACAGTTGATTATAATCTCTTAACAAAATGGCTATTCTAAAATCCTATGTATCTATCTTAATTTCTATAAAAGTTTCTAATTCCTAATCCTAATATATGAAGCTGATCATCAGCAATGAAGCTTCTAAAATAAAACCCAAATACAAACTGTAATTGTACTAAAGCCAAAACCACAATTAGTAGAAAGTGGGAACAATGACATTTCTAAAGCTAACTGTATACTATAAAACCTCAAAATATCGTGTTTGATCATGCTTGAACTAACATAATTCCCTGACATAGCATGATCTATTCTACAATACTTTCTATGAATAAAATAAATTCAGCTTCTATAATAAGTATAAAAATCCTACACTAATTGTAACTAAAAAACCGGTTTAAAAGAATGCAGCCCAGCCCAAAGTGGACGCTGGGTCCTTAGGAATGTGGCCCAGTCCAAAGTTCGTGCTGGGCCATTTCTGGTAAATCTAGATAATCATCTATACCATCTAAAGCTGGAAACAACTCTCTAAATGTATATACTAATTCTACAAATATACTTTTAAATCTTATAAAGAAGCTTGTACCATATAAAAGGCTCCCAAATGTGGCCTGAGTTTGAACTGTGTTAAGTTTAACGCTGAAACCGCAGTCTGTGAGAAACGGGAACAATGGATCCCTAGAGTCAGCCATGCCTGTCATGCTCTCAGAACTTCATGCTTAGATCATCAAAGTCCCTGCTAGTGGGTCATGCCAAACAACAAAGAAGAGAGGAGGGAATGGGCCTTCAGCTCCTGAACTCAACCTGGCGGTCTCAGGGTCCACAGCCCACCTGGATCCCTAACGCTCAGGCAGGCCTCCATAGCCAGCTCCCAACATTCTTCTCTCCCAAAACAGCCCACCTACACCCAGGAAGAAGAGAAACAAGCAGACCTGGCAGGGGCTCATGAACAACCTACAGGATGGTGGGTTAAAGACTAAAATTGTTTTGCCTGCAACCCTCAAACATACCTTGGTAAAACAACTATATTCCATCACCCACTTGGTGATGAATGAGCTATTAAATTGACTGAGTTATTAAATCATTATTGTCATATTAATGACTTAAAAAGTCTAGCTTCCACAGCAGCTGAAATGTGCCCTGCCTCTGTCTGAGTCAATGCAAAACAATGCCCAAGGCCATCAGATGGCATCAGGGCCCAACGTTAAGCCCTGGAGAAAAATGGGAAATAGACTTTACTGAGGTAAAATCTCCCATGTGGGATACACCTATCTGTTAGTATTTGTAGGTAGTTTTTCTGGATGGGTAGAAGCTTTTGCCACAAGAAATGAAACTGCTTTCACAGTTACCAAGTTTTTATTAAATGAAATTATTCCTAGGTTTGGGTTCCCTCTGTCCATTGGCTCTGATAATGGTCCTGCCTACCTCGTCCATAGTTCAACTGGTTAGTAAAGTGCTGAACATTGACTGGAAATTACATTGTGCTTACCAACCACAGAGCTCTGAACAGGTAGAACACATGACCCAAACTCTAAAAACCACTTTAACTAAATTAATAATAGAAACCAGTGAAAAATAGGTAAGCCCTTTGCCTTTGGCCCTTCTCCAGGTCCAATGCACACCATACAAGGCTGGGCTTACTCCATATGAAATCATGTTTGGGAGACCACTCTCCTCTGTTACCCTGGTTACAGGATCCCATTCTTGAAGAAATTACTAATCAATCTCTGTTAAAGCATCTCCAGTCCTTCCAACAGGTCCAGGCTACTGTCCACTCCGACGTCTGTGCTGTCTTGCTGACTCTGTCTTCCATGCCTTGTCATCCATTTCAGCCTGGGGACTTGGTTTTTGTCAAAAAGTTCCAGAAAGAAGGACTGGCCCCTGCCTGGAAGGGATCCTTCTTCATCATCATCACCACACCAACAGCACTCAAGATTGATGGAACACCAGCTTGGATTCATCATTCACGAGTCAAAAGAGCCAAGGAAAGTGATGTTGCTCCACCAACCTGCTCAGCTGACTGGACAACATCAAGAGATTCTGAAAATCCTCTCAAGATCACCTTCCGAGCCCACCATCCTGCTTCAACTGCACCACAGGCTGACCAACTGACACACAGCTGAAACATGAGAATCCGGCTGCCCAGAATAGACCGTTTTATTGAATAGTAACTCCTTGACTGTATTGTTATCATCCCTTAACCCTTGTCTTATTCATTCCAATTGTCCTATCCTTAAACATAGGCCTAATCTCTGTAGTCCCCATAGAATGGAAATGTGGTGAAAAGTCTCTGTTAATATTATCCTATCTCTCATGCATAGTATATGTTACTGCCCTACTATGTTTATAATACATTTAACTTGTTTTATCCTGACTGGAGAATCCTTCAGACACTCTCTATACTTGTTTTCCCTGACTTCTTTTACATCAGGCAAACTATTAGGTATCCAAAATTGGACCAGCCCCACTGACTTAGTCCAATTCAAGGTGGATCTTGCAGACCTAACCAATACAAGAAACTTTGATGGTAGACTCATCTGGGATGCTACTTATCAAGATGAGTAGGACGAACTTTCTCACTACCTCTTACAAAACATAGACTTTTATCTTTGTCCTGACAGTCCTGCAGACCGACAATGTTATCAAGCTGACCATTTATTTTGCCCATACTGGAAATGTGTCACCACTGCAACTTACAGTGGGGACCTAATGACACATCCCAAATCATGCTTTGGCAGGGTATTAGCTTGGACCCTACTCAGTAACCTGTATACATATGGTTTAGCCATCCCCTTCACTACTCCTGGACTACTGGTAACACCTGGTGACTATGGCTATATGTACATGGCTATGACCACAGTGCTCTATTCACCATCCAATGGCGAACTGTTGCCTACAAAATCCCAGCTAAACCCATAGGGTCGTTGGCAGAGCTGAAGGATCCCTTGTTTGATTACCACCAGCCTCCGCCTCAGCCATCTGACAACCAAGTCACTACCCCAGGTTCACCTCAACAGCTCACAAGTTCACCTTGACCACTTCCAAACCTGGCCCACCAGCCCCCTAGTCTTTTTCCTATGTTAAATAATGTGCACCACCTGCTTAATGCCACTATGCCCCAGTTGGTCTCAGATTACTGGCTTTGCTTAAAGCCAAACCCCCTTACTATGTGGGCCTAGGAGTTGAAACTCCTGTCATCTGGAGAACTAACTGCTCTCCAGGAATGGTTCACATTACTCTAGGAGATGTAACTGGTAAAGCCTCCTGCATTATAACTCCAGGTTTCAATCTAACAGTTTCTCCATTCTCTGATATTTGTAACTTATCTCTCACTGTAACCATGGCTGAATCCATGGCCTACATGGCCCCTGTCAACAACTGGTTAGCTAGTTCTAACCAGGCTTTATGAAATGAGCTGCTAACAAAAAGTTAATCAATCAGCCTACCTTATATATTACTGCTCATGTGCTACCTCAGGTTTATGCTTATAACAGTCCTGAAGGAGCCCTTCTACTCAATCCCCCTGGTCTTCCAATTGTTCATAAAAAATGCGCTGTTCTCTTGTTAGTGCCTGCCTTAGTCGGGTTAAGTATGGCTGGAACAGCTGCAATCGGCACCACCACTCTAGTCCGTGGAGAACTAGGTCTATCTGACCTTGCACAAGAAATTGGTACTGACCTAGGAAACCTACAATTTGCCATGAACCAACTCCATGACCAGGTAGAATCCCTCACTTAAGTTGTCCTCCAAAATCGTAGAGGCCTAGACTTACTTTTTCTATCCCAAGGAGGACTCTGTATAGCCCTCAGAGAAACTTGTTACTTCTGTGCCAACAAATCAGGCATTATTAAAGACACTCTCCAGAGGGTCTGAGAAAATTTGGACAAATGACAAAAAGAAAGGGAAAATAATAAATCCTGGTTCCAATCCTTGTTTGATTGGAACCCATGGCTAATGACTCTTGTTACTGGTCTAGTTGGACCCCTCATATTTCTCCTCCTCAGTTTGCTCAGAGGGCCCTGCATAATAAATTGACTTATTTTTTTCATCAAACAATGGATCAGTTTTATAAAACTCATATATATAAGACCCCACTACAATAGTATACCTATGGCTGATAAGTCAACACATTGACTCATAAACAAATAAAAGAGTGCAATGTAATAGCTTAAAAAAACCTATAATAGCCTGTAATCGCTTGCTTGACATAAGTAACTCCATTTTGTAACAAATCCTGCATTTTAGTTGTTTACACCCAGAGATGACCCCTGCACGCACCTTCCCTTAATCACATGTTGTAACCTTCCCGTAATCAGAAGCCCACATTCTTGTTCCCCTTGGTGCCTGGAAACTCCCTTATCACAAGTCCATATCTAATCTAACTGTACCCTTGCACAACCAAAAATGCAAATGTTCTGCCAAGAAATATAATTGCATAGCTTTTGTGGTTTTTGCCTTTATAAATCCCCTGCTTACTCTGTTCGGGGTTGAGAGTTCTTTGTGGCACTAGCCTGTTCTCAACTGCTGGCTAATAAAGGACTCAAATTCGACTCTTTGAAAGTCGGTGACTCCTTTCTCACAGTATGGCTATAACACTCATGGCCACCACAGCCTCGATCGGCTGGGCTCAGGCAATCCTTCCGCCTCAACCTGCCAAGTAGCTGAACTACAGGCATGTGCCAACATGCCTGGCTAATTTTTTTATTTATTGCAGAGATGAAGTCTCACCAAGTTGCCCAGACTGGTCTTGAACCCCTGGACTCAGGCAATCCTCTTGCCTTGACCTCCCAAAGTGCTGGGATTACAGGCTTAAGCCACCATGACTGGCAGTGCTGGAAAATTTCAAAACACCCTTCCAAACAACTCAAAGACTGTTTAAAAAGAAAGAAGTCATAGATCATAATAAAATAAATATCTTCAACTTAGTGATAACAAAGATTCTAAGTATCAAACCTGTGAGATTTACTCTCTAACAAAATTTAACAAATGTTACTAGTTTGCCTTATTTGCTATCACATCCTTATTTATATTGTAATGTTTTATTTGTAAGAAATAAGATGTTTCGGTCGGGCTCGATGACTCAGCCTATAATCCCGCGCTTTGGGAGGCTGAGGTGATTGAATTGCCTGAGCCTGCGGGTTCGAGACCCACTTAGGCAACTTGGCAAGACCTCATCTCTACAATAAATCAAAAAAATTAGCCGGGCATGGTAGCGCACACCTGTAATTCCGGCTACTCAGAAGACTGAGGCGGAAGGATTGCCGGAGCCCAGAAGGTCAAGGCTGCGGTGGCCGGGAGCATGCCACTGCACTCCAGTCTGGGCAATGGAGTGAGACTCCAACTCAAAAAAAAGAAAAAAAAATAAGATGTTTTGGCCGGGCTCGGTGGCTCAGCCTGTAGTCCCAGCACTTTGGGAGGCCAAGGCAAGTGGATTGCCTGAGCCCGTGGGTTTGGAGCAGCCTGGGCAACTTGGTGAGACCTCATCTCTACAAAAAATCAAAAATTAGCCAGGTGTGGTAGCGCACGCCTGTAGTTATAGCTACTTGGAAGGCTGAGTCAGAAGGATCGCAGGAACCCAGCAGGTTGATGCTGGGAAGGCCATGAGTATGCCACTGCACCCCAACCTGGGCGACAGAGTGAGACTCCAACTCAAAAAAAAAAAAAAGAAATAAGATGTTTCATATATACATCCTATCACCATCCCTTCCTTCCCTAAAGTAACTACTATTCTAAAACTGGTACTTCCCTAAAGTAACTACTATTCTAAAACTACTATTCTAAAATTTCCCACATATAATTTGCACTTTTTCTACAAATAAGTGCACTCACAAACAATAAATAATCTTGTAACATTAATTTTTTTACTTGTGGGAAATACCAGCACTTACAGCAAATTTTTAGCCTTAAATACTAGGATAAGCCACATAAAATTCTCAGTATTTGATTATTTACCTTTAAAAGAGGCAAATTTATATAGCCCCGCCTAATATAGAGAGAGAAAGAAAAAAGGCTGGAAAAAAATGAATTAAGCATCCACCTTAAGAAGTTAGAAACAGAAAGCAAACAAAAAAACAAGTGTAGAAGAAAGAAAACAGGCCAGGCATAGTGGCTCACGCCTGTATTCCCAGCACTTAGGGAAGTGGAGGTTAGAGGATTGCCTGAACCCACGGGTTTGAGACAAGCCTGGGCAACATGGTGAGACCTTGTCTCTACAATAAATCAAAAAATTAGCTGGGCACAGTGGCACATGCCTGTAGTTCCAGCTACTTGAAAGGCTGAAGCAGAAGGATCGCCTGAGCCCAGCAGGCTAAGGCTGCAGTGGTGGTGAGCTTGCCACTGCACTCTAGCTTGGGCAACAGAGTGTGACTCCAACTCAAAAAAAAAAAAAAAAAAGAACCTTGCTCCAAGGATGAGTTTCTAGCTATCTTGCATGACAAATTGTTAGGATGACTCCAGCCCTCCTACAATTTTCCCATAAACAACACACTCCCAGCCAAATGCCTTTTTGTTCCCTAAATACAAGGACGTTTGAAGCTTAACGTTTGTGCTTTGAAACTTTGTTTTACAGTCCTTGGGTTACTCTCCCTGCCTAAGTAATCAACTCTCTGGTTGCTGCCTTCAGGAACAGCTAATCACCATAACAACAGAAATGCTCCCTTTCCTAGTCTTATCCAGGATGCATAATAAGCACCCAGCTTCAAACATTCATTGCCAAAGTCTTCTTCAGTGCTCGATCCCCTCTTCAACCTTGAGGAGGTTGATCCACTCTTTTCCTCTAATTTACCTTCTTTTTTTTTTCTTTTTTTGAGTCAGAGTCTTACTCTGTCACCCAGGCTGGAGTGCAGTGGCACGCTCCCAGCCACCACAGCCTCGACCTGCTGGGCTCAGGCGATCCTCCCGCCTCAGCCTTCCAAGTAGCTGGAACTACAGGTGTGCACCACCATGCCCAGCTAATTTTTTTATTTATTGTAGAGATGAGGTCTCGCCAAGTTACCCAAGTTGGACTCAAACCCGAGGGCTCAGGCAATTCTCTCACCTCGGCCTCCCAAAATCCTGGGATTGTAGGCATGAGCCACCGCACCCCGCCTTAATTTACCTTCTAAATAAACTTTTTTCTAACCTACTCCTAGTGCAATTCCTTGCAGCTTTCACGCAGCACCGGATCACACAACCCCACACTGGCCAGTCTAACCTAATATTTGGAGGCTTCACTGGGAGATATATATTTTAACCTAACAGGCATAAAGATACACATTAAAACCAATGGAATATAATTGAGAGTATAGAAATAAACCCATACATCTATAGCCAATTAATTTCAACAAGGACGTCAAATCATACAATAAGGAAAAAATATAATCTCTCCATCAAATGGTGCTGGGGCAACTGGATATTCATATACAAAATAATGAAGTTGGACTCCCTACTTCACACCATGTTAAAAAATCAACATGGCTCAGTGGCTCAGCCTGTAATCCCAGCATTTTGGGAGGCCTAGGTGAGTGGACTGCCTGAGCCATGGGTCCGAGACTAACAGGGATTGTAGGGGGATGGGAGAGGAGGTTGTAGTTAAAACAGCTCATATAAACCTTGCAAACAGAACACAGAGTTACAAAGGCCCAAAAGGGAACACTGGGCTCTAACAGCATCCTGTTACGAATTGCTTTATTGCCAATATTTGCTTTCCCTAGACCTGCATCCCAAAGCTATGTGACTGATAACAGTCTGGTACTGACTGTCAGTGTTTGCTTTCCTAAGGCTGCATTTCAAAAACAAGTGTAACTGGTTTAGTGCAGACATCTACACTCCAAGACCGTGAGAATGGCCTTCAACATTACATTTAAAGGCCAGACGACCGACAACTCAAACTCCCAAAACTACTTCTTGGCTCCCAATCCAAAACTCCCTAAAATTGCTTCTCAAAGCCCAATGAGCCAAGACTGGGGTTTTATAAGTGGCCAGAAAAAGAACAAAGGCCGCTGGTTTCTCTCTATAGAGCCAGTCACCCCCCCCCCTTTTCTTTTCTTTAATAAACTTTTAACCACCAGTGGCTCATCTCTTCCTTCTCAGCATATGTTACAGAGTCCAGCCCGGGCAACTTGGCGAGACCTCATCTCTATAATAAACAAATAAATAAAAATTAGCTGGGCATGGTATGCACGCCTGTAGTTCCAGCTATTTGGAAGGCTGAGGCGGGGAAGGATCATGGAGGCCAGCAAGTCGATGCTGGGGTGGCCATGAGCATGCCACTGCACTCCAGCCTGGGCAAGACAGTGAGACTCCGACTCAAAAAAATAATAAATCAGCTCAAAATAGACTAATGATTAAAAGATAAAAGCCAAAATCTTAAAACTTAAAAAAAAATCAAGCTGGGCACGGTGGCTCACGCCTATAATCCCAGCACTTTGGGAGGCTGAGATGAGAGGATTGGATTGCCTGAGCCCACGGGTTCGAGACCCACCTGGGCAACTTGGCGAGACCTCATCTCTACAATAAATTTTAAAAAATTAGCCGGGCATAGTGGCGCGTGCCTGTATTTCCAGCTACTTGGAAGACTGAGGTGGAAGGACAGCCTGAGACCAGCAGGTCAAGGCTGCAGTGGCCATGAGCATGCCACTGCACTCCAGCCTGGGTGACAGAGTGAGACTCCCTCAAAAAAAAAAATCAGAGTAAATCTTCATGTTTACTTAGTAATGGTTTCTTAGATTTGACACTAAAAGCACAAGCAACAAAAGGAAAAAAGATAGATAATTTGGACTTAATCAAAATAAAAAACTTTTGTGCTTCTAGGGAAACCATCAAAAAAGTGAAAAGATAATCTACTAAATGGAAGAAAAATATCTGTAATGTATATATCTGATAACAGTCTAGTATCCAGGATAAAAAAAAAACCCTTACAAAACAATAACAAAAACAAAAACAACCCAATTAAAAGATGAGCAAAGGACCAGGTGGGGTGGCTAACACCTATAATCCCAGCATTTAGGGAATCCGAGGTGAGAGGATTGTCTGAGCCCTTGGGTTCGAGACCAGCCTGGGCAACTTGACAAGACCTTATCACTACAATAAATCAAAAAATTAGCCAGGCATGGTGGTGCGTGCCTGTGGTTCCAGCTACTTGGAAGGTTGAGGCTGAAGGATCTCCTGAGTCCAGCAGGTCGAGGCTACAGTGGCTGTGAGCGTGCCATTGCACTCCAACCTGAACCACAGAGTGAGACTCCACCTCAAAAAATAAATATAACAATATATGTGTATTGCATCAAATGGAGAGTACTTTTGATGTCGGGTGGAGTGCGGCACAAAACTCGTGGATTCTTTGACTCGACCCTAAAATGAATTTTAGAGCTGCCTGCAAAGTTTTAAAGCAATGTGTATTAGCTAGAAGAAAGAAAAAGGATGATTTATGACAGAAAGACCTGCCAAGGGCAAGTTTCTCAAAAAAGAAAAATCATGCTTCTGTTCTCAGCTAAAAGCAAGCTATAGCTACCTAGTTATTGATATGCTAAAGAGGGTGGAGCACAGGTAACCACCACCATCTCCATCTCCAGCCTGTAATCCCAGCAATTTGGGAAGCCAAGGCTAGTGGATTGCCTGAGTCTGTGGGTTCGAGACCAGCCCAGGCAACTTGGCGAGACCTTGTCTCTACAATAAATCAAAAATTAGCCGGGTGTGGTAGCGGATTCCTGTAGTTCCAGCTACTTGGAAGGCTGAGGCTGAAGGATTGCCGGAGCCCAGCAGGTCGACACTGGGGTGACTGTGAGTGTGCACTGCACTCCAGCCTGGGCGACAGAGTGACTCCAACTCAAAATTAATTAATTAATTAATTAATAATAATAATAAATGTCTGGGGTAACGCCTTCGAGTCCCCTTCCACTGTGGGAGCTTTTCTGTCCTCTTAATAAGTCCTGTTTTCTCAACAACAACAAAAAATCTGAATGCTTCCTAAAACATGCCTACAGGCCGGATGCAGTGGCTCATGCCTGTAATCTCAGCATTTTGGAAGGCAGACGCAAGAGGAGTGTCTGAGCCCAGGGTTCGAGACCAGCCTGGGCAACTTGGTGAGACCTCATCTCTATAATAAATCAAAAAATTAGCTGGGCATGGTGGTGCATGCCTATGGTTCTAGCTACTTGCGAGGCTGAGGTGGAAGGATTGCCTGAGTCCAGCAGGTTGAGGCTGCGGTGGTCGTGAGCATGCCACTGCACTCCACCCTGGGCAACAGTGAGACTCTGACTCAAAATAATAACAACAATAATAATAAAAATAAAATTGCTAAAGTGATTAAATTAATCTCAAATGTAAGAAATCTCTAGAGTTGTTAACTCTGATTCTGTTTAACTTTACTCCTCATTCAATATAGTATGTGGTATGTATTATATAATCAATATACATTTATTGGAAACATTTTTTTTTTTTTAATTGGAGTCTCACTCTGTCACCCAGGCAGAAGTCCAGTGGGGCACACTCATGGCCACTGCAGCCTTGACTTGCTGGGCTCAGGTAATCCTTTTGCCTCAGCCTTCCAAGTAGTTGGAACCACAGGCATGTGCCACCATGCCCAGCCAACTTTTTTTGATTTATTGTAGAGACGAGGTCTCGCCATGTTGCTCAGGCTGGTCTCGAATCCCTGAGTTCAGGCAATCCTCTCACCTCCGCCTCCCAAAATGCTGGAATTACAGGCTTGAACCATCGTGCCCAGCAAATTTTCAAATGAGTATATAATGAAAAGAAATACCCATAGACATGCCAGACTATAAGCTCCATCAGGGCAAAAATTTTGCCTGTTTTGTCTATTTTGTTCACTGCAGTATTCCCCTGTGCTTATGATACTGCCTAGCACATAGTAAGTATACAATAAATAGGATTTTTTTGAGTCGGAGTCTCAATCTGTCGCTGAGGCTGGGGTGTAGTGGCACACTGCTCATGGCCACTGCAGCCTCGACCTGCTGGGCTCAGGTGATCCTTCCACCTCAACCTTCCATGTAGGTGGAACTACAGGCACGCATCACCATGTTGGGCTAATTTTTTTATTTATTGTAGAGATGACGTCTTGCCAAATAGCCCAGGCTAGTCTCGAACCCGTGGTCTCAGGCAATCCTCTCACCTAGGCCTCCAAAAGTGCTGGGATTATAGGCATGAGCCACCGCGTCCAGTCTACTGTTTTTTTATAAGGACCGTTGCCTGGGAGGAGCACAATGGTTCAGGGTCTAATCCTTACTTCTGTAGGTCTAGAAACATTTCAGTCGGTGTACCAAGACTTACTCAGTCTTTGTAGAACTACCACACACTTAATAAAATTGGCAGGAAGTTCTCTTTTGTACTGGAGTGGCTATTGAGAGGAGTAATTGAACAGATTATTATTTACTTAAATTTTTTTAAACTGCCATCTTCTCTGAGGAGAAGGTATAGAAATTCCGCTGGAGCACATTTATTCTGGTAGAGAGCTTTGAAGAGTGCCTCTCTTTCAAAGGAGAGGTATGTAAGTTGCTATTGCTCTGAGTAAAGGGATAGTAGGATATTTTATGTCCTTACTAAGTCGACCCTTCTGGTATGCAGAGCTAGGAAGGAAGCTATAGACCACAGAGCCTTCTGTGATGAACAGGAATACAAGGAATGAGCCGTGAACCTCTCCCTTTAGATTCCAAGTTAGGGAAACCTGTCAGCTTAAACCCAACCACAAGGGACCTTATCAAGGCAGGGACCTGGGAGAGAAAGTAGATCCCGAAAGAAAATTACCAAGAGAATAAAAAGAGATAGTCAAATGAATGAGTTCAAGCATGAGTTGTTGTGGAAAATGGAGCCAGTAGTTCTGGGTTAATGAGCTGATGGATCTCAAAACTGATTCTGCCTGGTTTCCCCTGAAGGAAAACCATGCCCTGGGCTTGTAACTTTGTCAGAACCTTTGCCTGTTTGTCTTAAAGAATTTGTGTGTGTGGCCAGACACAGTGGCTCACGCCTATAATCCCAGCACTTTTGGAGGCCGAGGTGAGAGGATTGCCCAAGCCCACAGGTTCGAGACCAGCCTGGGCAACTTGGCGAGACCTTATCTCTACAATAAATAAAAAAGTTAGCCGGGCGTGGTGGCACGTGCCTGTAGTTTCAGCTACTTGAAAGGCTGAGATAGAAGGATCGCCTGAGCCCAGCAGGTCAAGGCTACAGTGGCCATGAGCATGCCATTGCACTCCAGTCTGGGTGACAGAGTGAGACTCCAACTCAAAAAAAAAAAAAAGAAAGAAAAGAAAAAATCTCTCCCTGTCCGACCTAAGGCGTCCAGATCTGTTTCAGCAGTGGCATTGTTTGCAGGCACTGGCTGGAATCCTTGCATGGCCGTTATGTGGGCATGAAATTGCTGAATTGGGCCTGGCGCAGTGGCTCACACCTATAATCCCAGTACCTTGGGAGGCCAAGGTGAGAGGATTGCCTGAGCCCACAGGTTCAAGACTAATCTGGGCAACTTGGCAAGACCTCATCTCTACAATGAGTTTTAAAAAAAAAGAAGAAAAGAAATTGCTGGATTCTGGAAGAAACAAATTTAACCAGACAGGTAAAGAGACAAGGACCAAAATGTAGCAGGATTATAATGATCACAATAGGCTTAATAAAAGGAATAACTGAAGGAAACTCCTCCTTCTTCAGGAAGTAGAACAATTAAGTGAAGCCAGGCATACATTTTGATAGTTTTAGGTGGTGGCTGATCACCTTTTGTACAAGTTACAAGGTCTAAAGTTACCAGGATAACTTAAATAATAAACTTTAATTTCTGTGGCTTTATCTTTTTTAAAATTTTTATTTTAAACATGTGAGGTACAATTCAGGGTTAGGTATACAAATGTTCACTATGCAAGTACCCTTTGAGGTGTGCCCCTCCCTCCCCTGGCAGTTTCCCTCAACTGCCAATCCCACCCCCACCCCCCTGGCAGTTTCTCTCAACTGTCAATCCCACCGCCCTCCCCTGGGAGTTTCCCTCAACTGCCAATCCCACACCCCACGGCAGTTTCCCTCAACTGCCAATCCCATCCACCCCCTGGCAGTTTCCCTCAACTGCTATTCTCACCCCCCCTCCCCTGGCAGTTTCCCTCAACTGTCAATTCTACCCCCCTTCCCATGACAGTTTCCCACTACTGCCAATCCCTTTTTTATAGTATTATGATAATTGCTCAAGGTTCACTTATGAGTGAGAACATATGGTATTCTGTTCTTCGTTGCTATGATAGATCACTAAGTATGATAGACTCTAAATCCATCCAAGTTGCTGTGAAGTTCATGTTTATCCTTCTTTATGGCTGCATAATACTCCATTGGGTATATGTACCACATTTTTTTTAATCCAGTCCAGCTTCAATAGGCTTTCTGTGGCTTTATTATAAGTACCAACTTTTGGAGTTTTTAATGTATTTCTGAACAGTAGTGGCAACCTGACAGTTTTTTCTGGACTGTAATTTGAGCCAGGCACTCAAGTGAATCTTATATAAAATTTGAAGAGAAATCAAAAATGTTTGGAGACTTGCACCCAGAAAAGACTTCATGATGTAATTCAGATTATAGAAAATGATAGAACTAAAATAAAAACAATGAACAAGAGAATTTAAAACAAGCATACCAGTTTCTTTTGAAATATAATTTTTCAGTTTCCACTTCTGTTAAAGACAACTTATAGTAGGATTTGTTTACTTATTTAGACTTAGTATGTCTTATTTGTACATAAAGTGTAACAAGATTGTTTGCCATATAGGCCCTTTTAAAATTAGCTTCCTCGCTGGGTGCGATGGCTCACACCTATAATCCCAGCACTTTAGGAGGTCGAAGTGAGAGGATTGCCTGAGCCCACAGATTCGAGACTAGCCTGGCCAACTTACGAGACCTCATCTCTACAATAATATCCAAAATAAGCCAGGCGAAGTGGTGTGTGCCTATAGTCTCAGCTACTTGGAAGGTTGAGGCGGAGGGATCATCGCCTGAGCCCAGCAGGTCGAGGTTGTGGTGGCTATGAGCATGCCATTGCACTCCAGCCTTGGCAACAGAGTGAGACTCCACCTCAAAAAAATAAAATAAAATTAGCTTTGTTGGAACTTTTTCCTATAAGGAATCTCAGATTAATTTAAACTTTCATCTTGATTCTCTAAAGCAGTGTGTTTTGAAATATTATTTTAGTTAGAGCCTTGGTAAAATAACCAGTATTACAAAAGAAAGTAAATACTTATTGAACTTATGCAAACAACCATACTTATTTGTGGAAAAGAAACCTGTAAATTGTTCTAAGAAAAAGATTTTTCTTTTGACTCTGAAAAATATAGCACAAATAATTGGTAATACTTTAAACAAATAAGTTATAAAATTTTTGGTTTTTATTAACTCAGCTTATGCATTTAACCCTTGTTTCAGTAGCAGTCTAATATTGGCTTAGCAATCCTTATGAACACACATTTTTAATAAGAGTTCTGGAAGTTTGTTTTTTTTTTTTTGAGTCAGAGTCTCACTCTGTCACCCAGGCTGGGAATGCAGTGGCATACTCATGGCCACTGCCGCCTTGACCTGCTGGGCTCAGGTGATCCTTTTGCTTCAGCCTTCCAAGTAGCTGGAACTACAGGCATGTACTACCATGCCCAGTTAAGTTTTGATTTCTTGTAGAGACAAAGCCTCTTCAAGTTGCCCGGACTGGTCTCAGATCTACGGGCTCAGGCAATCCACTCTTTTTACCTTTTTCATAGATAACCTATTATATATCATTTGAATTAACCTTTTAGTAACTTCTGATTTGAGGTTGGTAAAATGTCTAACTCTTGGACACCCTCAACTCCCACTAGGAAGCAGGTGTCAGGAGAAAGAGATTCTGTATGAGCACAAGGGCTAAAAAATTTAGCCTCAGTAATAACCAATAAATTAATTTGGAGCCGGGCTCGGTGGCTCAGCCTGTAATCCCGCACCTTTGGGAGGCTGAGGTGAGTGCATTGCCTGAGCCCGCGGGTTCAAGACCCGCCTGGGCAGCGAGACCTCCTCTCTACAATAAATCAAAAAATCAGCCGGGCGGGGTAGCGCGCGCCTGTAATTCCGGCTACTCGGAAGGCTGAGGCGGAAGGATCGCCGGAGCCCAGCAGGTCGAGGCTGCGGTGGCCGGGAGCGGCCACTGCACTCCAGTCTGGGCGACAGAGTGAGACTCCAACTCAAAAAAAAAAAAAATTAATTTGGACCCCATACAAACCCAGGGATTCTCTGGGGTGATGGCAAACAGAGCACTGGGCTGAGCCATGGTCCTCGGGCCCCTTCAGTCAGTGGCCATCATTGCCGAGCTAGGTGTTCCCCCTTCCTTTCAGGAGAGACCAAACCGACTCTTCCAACGGCTTTCTATTCAGCATGTCAGACAAGGTCCTGCTATGGATGTGATGATATTTGCTGCTATGGATGTGGTCAGTGGGCCCAGAACGACCACACTGATAGCAGCAAATATCATTCCCCTTAGCGGGTTTCTTCCTACCGGGTCTCTGCTGGGTGGCTGGAGCTTTGCCATTAGTGACAACTGCCAATAGGTCTGCCTGCCTTCTGTCTCACTGGTGCTCATCCTGGAGTACTTCTTTTTTCCTTAATGTCTCAGTTACTAAGGACTTCAGAAATTTGGTACTTACAGTCCTGAGTCAAGCTTCTGGAGTTGGGTATTCAATATCTTATGGGATATAATCTTGTTTGCAAAGTAGTGAAATAATTTTTTTTTTTTTTAGTTGGAATCTCACTCTGTTGCCCTGGCTGAAGTGCAGTGGCACACTCACGGCCACTGCAGCCTCGACCTGCTGGGTTCAGGTGATCCTTCCACTTCAGTCTTCCAAGTAGCTGGACCTACAGGCATGTGCTACCATGCCCAACTTATTTTTTGATTTACCATAGAGACGAGGTCTCACCAAGTTGCCCAGGCTGATCTTGAACCCCTGAGTTCAGGCAATCCTCTCACCTCTGCCCCCCAAAGTGTTTGGATTACAGGCTTGAGCCACTGCACCTGGCCTGATTTTTTTTTTTGCAAAAATCTTTATTTTCATTTGGTCCAGGGCTTGGGAGAGGGCTCCAGGGTAGTTAAAAAGCTGCCTAGTTGCTGGAGGGGGAGGCTCACGCAGAAGAATCCCTGCTACTTTGAGAGGTGCCCTCCAGAGGCGGCTGGGCTCCTAGTCATGCTTGAGGATGAGCCTTTCGAAGAGATACTGGTCTGGCCCAGGCTCAGGCCCAGCCAGCCTGCAAAGGTTGGTCAGGTGGTTGCCCATCTTCTTGATGAGTTTCACTTCCTCATCTAGGAAGTGGTTCTCCAGGAAGTCACAGAGATGGGCGTGAAGTTCCAAAAGGGCTTGGTTCAGGTTCTTCTCCAAGGTCATGGTGGCTTTCATGGCGTCCAGGGTCTTACCCCACTCATCTTGAGAGGGCTTCTGGATATCCTGGAAGAGGACGCAGTGGCCACACTGGTTTTGCTTCTTCAAGAGACACTCGGCGCCCTTGCTCTTTTCCTCTGCCCATTTGCAGAAGTGGCCCACGCCTTCCAGAGCCACATCTTCGCTGTCCAAATAGAAGCTCAGAGAGAGGTAGGTGTAGGAGGCCTGCAGATGCAAACTGACCATGCGGTTGACGGCTGCCTCCACCTCGGTGGAATAATTCTGGCCAACCTGGGAGCTCATGGTTGACCTGCAAGAAGGAGCTAACTGCAAAAATGGTGTTCGCTGGTCCCAGAAACAGGAAGTGGCCAAGAAGGTGGTCTCGGAGGTTGCAAGTGGAGAGGAGGTTAGAGGGCAGTGGGAGGCTGGAAGAGAGGGAGTCCCGGGGTCTATTCCATTCAAACACTGTTAAAGCAAAAGACAGATCCACAGTGAAAGGATTTCGGTGCCAGTAACGACTCCGCACCCGGCCGAGACCAAGAGATTTATTAAAGGGACTGTTACAGAGAGGGTCTGTAACGAGAAAAAGCAAGAAAGGGGGAGAGAGAGAGCGAGAGGAGGGAGAGAGGAGGGAGAGAGGAGGGAGAGAGGGAGAGAGGGAGAGAGGAGGGAGAGAGGAGGGAGGGAGGGAGGGAGGGAGATAGGCAGGGAGAGGGGCGTATTTATGGGCTTGGCAGGGGCCGGAAGGGGCTGTGCTAGGTTCTTATTGGAGGAGCAGCATGGAAGCAGGGCGGGTATAACAAAGCTAGTGACGTCATGGGAAATGATTGGAGGCTTGCAGGTTTGAACTTTGCGTGCGCGAGGGGAATCGTGCATGAAGAAGCCGGAACCTAGGGCCTTTGTTGTCTAGTGTGGCTTTACCATGTTCGGTGCCATTTTGGGTGCCGACCCTCTGGCTGTTTCCTGTACCCTTCACACGGGACCGCCGAACGTCAAATGCCTCTACATATGTAACTTCTGACCATTTCCTTTCATGCCTACAAAATTAATTTAATTGCCAAATAGTGTTAAAGCAAAGTCCCCTACTTGGAACGCTGAGGCAGAAGGATCGCCAGAGCCCAGCAGGTCGAGGCTGCGGTGGCCGTGAGCGTGCCACTGCGCTCCAGCCTGGGTGACAGAGTGAGACTCCAACTCAAAAACAAACAAACAAACAAAAAAAAACAAAGTCCCCGTTTCTTTCCAAACCTCATTATCTGCAAACTTGTATTGAGTCCATATTTGATTACAATAATGTTCTAACTTTTTTCATTTTAAGCCACGTAATTCTAATTTGCTCCAATTCTTTAAATCTGTCCCAATGGGATGTCTGAAGGTACAGATTATTACCCATTTTCTTGTTCGCATTCCTTGAAAACCCAGAATTTCGCCTTTGAAAACTTATGCGCTGCGTTCCTCATAGGAAAATTCTGAAACAAAATAATATCAGAATTTTGCCTTTGAACACTTGCGATACATTCCTCAAAGGAGAATTCTAAAAGAAAGAAAGAAAGAAAGTCATAAACAGCAATGCCAAGTTTCCCTGGGACCCTGATAGCCTCTTCCAACCTGAGTGTACTGAGCTCTCCCTGAAGCTTCCCTCTGCTCCAGGTCTTTCCACTGATGCCTTTGAAATGGTCTGAAGCAAAACACTTTTAGAGCTCACAGACCACATAGATGTGAAATGATCTGTTCCTACTTATTTCTTTTTCTTTTTTTTTGAGTTGAAGTTTCACTCACCCAGGCTGGAGTACAGTGGCACACTCCTGGCAATGGTAGCATTGACTTGCTGGGCTCAGGCGATCCTTCTGCCTCAGTCTTCCAAGTAGCTGAAACCACAGGCATGTCCCACCAGACCTGGCTAATTGTTTGATTCATTGTAGAGATGAGGTCTCGCCAAGTCAACCAGACTGGTCTCGAACCCCTGGACTCAGGCAATCCTCTCGCCTCAGCCTCCCAAAGTGTTGGGATTACAGGCTTGAGCCACCATGCCTGGTCTGTTCCTACTTATTTCTAATTATGAACAGGCAAATATGTTTAAAAACCTTTATAAGCTGGGCATGGTGGCTCAGCCCAGTAGGTTGAGGTTACAGTGGCCCACTGTACTCCAACCTGGGCAACAAAGTGAGACTCCTACTACAAAAAAAACCCTTTATACATTACTAAATTATGTTTTAATTGTGAAGTGTGGACAATTAGGTGAGAGTGATCAGGTTTCACTCTATACGCCACAGAGTGTACCTACTATTTCACCTGTCCTGCAGGAGAAGTACCAGGCTTAGCAAGGTGACTTAATCAGGTGGGAATGGCCAGTTCCCATGTCTCATTATGTCCTGCAAAGTATTTAAAACTTTACCAGTCTTGTAAGAGGTGTGCTAGTCAGGCATAGCCAAAAGAACAAGCAGTGGTGTTATCTAGCACTACATTTTAAAGTAGGGACTTAGCATACATTATACACCTTTAAGAGACCTCCCAACAGTTTTACAAGGACAAGAAGTTGATCACAATCTCAGGCAATGCCTAAACTTTTAGAAACACTCACTTCCAACTAACTGGCTGCTAGCATTTGAAAACAAGAACAGTTTTAACAAGAACAGTTTATTCAGTCCCTTAGTTTCCAGAGGAACATTGCAAAATTATTTCCTCCAAGGTTAGCGTCAATTTGTGCTGAGTTAACAAAAGGCTAAGTAGCATATAAGAGAGACTTCTATGTTCCTTTACAGGTAGATTAGAATGGACTCCCTTGGAATCCAAGAAGGAGAATGCAGGCTAAGGAACAAAGAGGGGGTGGTTCTGGGAAAGAATTCAAGACAACTGGTAGCATTTCTCATACACAGCAGACACCTTTTGCACATCTTTGACAATAAAAGATGGGGATTTTAACAATGTCGACAGGTCAGGAGAAAAAAGACATAGGGAACCAGTCAGAGTAGGCTTCTGTTAGAGGATAGTGTGGACATGAGGTAGAACTGGCAAGCGATCCCTACCTCTGGACAGTACTAGGTGTTCTGGGTCAAAATGTGCTGCTTGCAGAGTGAGCTCCCATATCAGCCATGACGCCGTCAGTCATCTCCCTGCCTCTTACGTGTCTCGGTTTTCCCTCTGGGTGCTGAGAGCACTCAAGGGACCCTGGGGCACCGAGTGACCAGCCCTTATGCATGCCACCCAAATAGGGCAGCCCTTAGGAACACTGGGAGCCCCTTTCAGCTTCCAGGCAATATGCCTCTAGGACTTTTTCCAACCCTCTGATCACCATTTCCAGCATCTGGTGTGGATTCAGATCTGCTGAGCATCTGATCAAGCCTTGGGTTTTCTGGAGCCTGCAGAGTCCTTCATGACTAGAATGGAGAGGTCCCTATGAGGCCCTTGCATGTCATGGGAGTTGATCCTGGACACCTTCACAAGTCTCTCAGTCACCTAAGGGAGTCTGTTTGCACAGAATGAAGGGAAGAGTGCCACTTATCTTCAACCTAGATGGGAGTCTGGTTCAAAAGGGTGGAGTTCCCTATTCTCCTGGGGATTTTCACCACCTACATAAATACTACACAAATAAAGGGAGATGGCAACACTTAGGAAAACACAAGGCCAGGTGCGGTGGCTCATGCCTATAAACCCAGCACTTTGGGAGGCCAAGGTGAGAGGATTTCCTGAGCCCACGGTTTCAAGACCAGCCTGGGCAACTTGGTAAGCCCTCATCTCTACAATAAATCAAAAAACGAGCTGGGCATGGTGGCACATACCTGTAGTTCCAACTACTTGGAAGGCTGAGGCAGAAAGATCGCCTGAGCCCAGTAGGTTGAGGCTGCCGTGACCGTGAATGTGCCACTGCCCTCCAGCCTGGGCAACAGAGTAAGACTCCAACTCAAAAAAATAAAATAAAACGACACAAAAGAAACATGTGCCAATCAAGTTTTTAAAATATGACATGTCCCATCATACAAAGCATAACAAACTAGTCGACTTTCTTAGCAAATTCAAATACAAACCAAAGGATTTCCCAACAAGAGCACTTTTGGATCAGTTCAGCATTTCTCTGGTGCCTACAAAGTGGCCCTGGAGAGCCCAAGTGAGAAAGCTTCCCTCCCCCTCCCAGAGTATGTCCAGTGTTGGATTACTGAATAAGCGCATCCGCTTTGCAAGATTGGGTACCCAGCAAGGCCTCTTTCTTATCAGTTCATCAAAGCCTGGTCCTGGTGGGCAGGACTCCTTTCCAGAGAGTCCCCAGAGCACAAAGTGGCTCTGTCAGCTGCTAAGGCATCTCTATCAGGAGATCCCATCGACCAAGGTCCTGCTGTGGTCACCAATTATTATGGTCTGAGTAACACTTGGCTGCTCCCCTTGATACCAATAAATCAAAGGGACAGGGAACTGGTGGAAAGACGTTTATTTCTGAGTTTGAGTCCAGGGAGCAGAGTCAGACTCGAGGTCTTTCTAAAACGGTTCTGCTCACCCTCCAGGCTTTTATAGTTCACTTTTGTAAGTCCAGAGTTGTTCGTACCTATACATTAGCCACGTGACCAGCAGAGCATTATATAGAACTTGAGTTTCAGTCACATTTATTGACAGTGACATTTTTTGGTCCAGACTTCCTAGTGCCAGGTAGCAAAGGCATCTCATAGCTTTTATCAGTAGGATCTGGCAGAAGCATTAATCAAGCTTGCCTTAGAGTAAAGGGACTTTACAAGGCCCAAGATATCATGCATTACCCAAAAGTTATACAAATCGCAAAACTTATGACTACATTGATACAAAAGTTATACAAATCACAAGGCTTATGATCACATTGATACTACATTATTCAAACTTACGAATATTCAGAAAAAGGGAGTAAATGGGAGATTTGCATCTTTCAGCTGATTGGGCATGGACTATAGGGAAGTCAAGTGTTCCCTGAAGCTACTGACTGGGAGTACATAGAAGATAAGAGGGAGCACACCTTTTATTAGTGCTCAGGAATATTGTTCAGGAATGTACAGGAGCCCTGGAGCCCTGGCCAAGTCCTCCTCTAAGGGCTGTGACAATGTGGACAGACATTAGTGGGTCTCTGTATCAGTTCCAGCTTCTTGGAAGGCTGAGACAAAATGATCTCCTGAGCTCAGCAAGTCCCGGCTGTGGAGGCTGTGAGCTTGCCACTGCCCTCCAGCCTGGGTGACAGAGTGCGACTCTGACTCAAAAAAAAAAAAAAAAGTCCATTTAAGTGTGGTTGCATTCATCAGACTTCTTTTCTAAAATAGTTCATGAGATTTCAGGGAGGG
Organism: Cephalopachus bancanus; assembly: GCA_027257055.1. Lineage (NCBI taxonomy): Eukaryota > Metazoa > Chordata > Mammalia > Primates > Tarsiidae > Cephalopachus > Cephalopachus bancanus. The sequence goes on along the minus strand of JAPVLO010001778.1, from coordinate 13,914 downwards.
AATAGAAGGCAATTGTGATTCCTTTGATAAGAAGATTTCTTGGTCATAAGGAAATTCAGGAATCCCATTCTGTATTTCAGGAATAGGAACAAGACAAGGTTAGAGGAAAATTGATTCTGAGGCTTTTTTACAAAGCCTTTCCATTTTCAAACGCACTCAACGTGCCCAAGTGCCATATTTTGGGGAATCATTTTCTGCACTCCAGCACTGCCATCCAAAAAAATATTACACTAATACACATTCACAGCAAGTGATAACTTAAAACCCCTTACTGCACACTGGAAACATTTTTTGATTTGCTTTGGTTTTTGAGTCAGGGTTTCACGCTGTCACCAAGAATGGAGTGCAGTGGTACATTCACAGCCACCACAGCCTCGATCTGCAGGGCTCGGGTGATCCTTCTGTCTCAGCCTTCCAAGTAGCTGGAACCACAGGCATGTGCCACCATGTCTGACTGATTTTTTCATTTATTGTAGAGACAAGTCTCCCATGTTGCTCAGGCTGCTCTCAAACCCCTGAGCTCAGGCAATCCTCTTGCCTCTGCCTCCCCAAATGCTGGGATTACAGGCTTGAGCCACCGTGCCTGGCAGGAATAATATTTTGTAAGCTGCAGGTTGTGATCCATTACTGGGTCATAAAATTCAACTTAGATGGTTAATACCAACATTTTTTAAGAGTATAGAAGAAAAAATAAAATATCAGAATTCATCATATTCAGATATTTCACAAAACTTATTTTTCAGTCATTGTATTAGATATGTAATATGGCAAAACAAATCACTCCAAAACTCAGTGGTTTAAAACAACAATGAACGTTTATTACATCTAACCTGTTATGGTTACGAAATTTGAGAAGGGATTTGTTGGAAAGTTCTCACTTGGATTCGCTCATGCAGTTATAGTCATAGGTCAACCAGGATTGCAGTCATCTGAAGACTTCACTTGGCCTGGGTGATCCACCCTCAAGGTAGCTTACTCATATGGCTGACAAGTTGATGCTGGCTGTTGGCTGGGGCCTCAGTTCCTTTCCAAGTAGACTTCTCCACAGGACTGCTTGAGTGTCCTCACAGCAAGGTAAGCCATCTAAGAGGTCTAACTAGAACCTGTAATGTCTTTTCTAATGTAGCCTCAGACAGTATGACCATCACATTTGCCATATTCTATTGGTTGAAATACTTACAAAGGTCAACCCAGGTTCAAGGATAGAGAATTTGAGTCTCAGAAAACAATACTTGAAAATATGGCACTTGGAGATACTGAACTAAGGAAGCGGTGAACTAAGGTCTCTCTCCGCTCCCCCTCCTCCTGTCTCTCAAACCTCTGTCTCTCCAAAAGTACAGGATGAGGCTTTACTATGATATCATTTTATCTACCTTAAGACTGGACCTGTCAAAGAGAACACAATTGTCTTCCATCCTCTCTCTGAAATCTCATTAACTGTCACAGAAAAAGACTGAGGAATGCAGCCACACCTGCATTAACTTTTTCACAAGGTAAACTGGGTGCAGTGGCTCAAGCCTATGATCCCAGCACTTTGGGAGGCAGAGGCAAGAGGATTGCCTGAGCCCACGGGTTCAAGACAGCCTGGACAATTTGATAAGACCTCATCTCTACAATTAAAAAAAAAAAAAGCCAGGCATGATGGCACATGCCTGTAGTTCCAGCTACTTGAAAGGCTGAGGTAGAAGGATCACCTGAGCCCAGCAGGTCGAGGCTGTGGTGGCTAGGAACGTGCCACTGCTCTCCAGCCTGGGTGACAGAGTGATACTCCTACTCAAAAAAAAAAAAAATTAAGCCTCTTTCTCTGCTGCAACTTGGTGTCTCAGTATATTGACTTGTCATGCATTGGGCAATGAAACTGTTATGGTTACGTTTTGACCAAGCTAAGCTCATTTTTACACCAAGGTCTTTGCGCCTGCTATCTCCTGTGCCTGGAAGGCTGTTCCCCCAGATTGGCATGGTCGTCTTCTTGTGTGTCAGGTTTCAGCTCAAATGCCACCTCCTGAAAAAGCCAGCTCTTTTTCTCTTCCAGTCACTCTCTGTTTTAGTATTCTATTCTATTTTACTTTCTTCCTAACACAAATAACAATCAGAAAAAATCTTATCAATTTGTTTATGTATCATGTCTCCCCTACCAGAGTGTCAGCTTGATGAGAGCAGAGACCTTGTTTGTCTTGCTCCCTGTTGTCTTCCCAGTGCCTAAAATAGTGCTTAGCATATAATAAGTGCCAAATAAATGAATTTAAGTTCAAGAGTGCCCTGTTTCTGAGGTATTTTCATTTTTACAAAAATAGGAGATAAAAAAAAAAAACCTCAGTGTTGCTTTAATTTGTCTCTTTGGTTACATGTGAGATTGTGCACATTTATGTATGTCTATTTCTTTTGTTTTTTTTTAATGAATTGCTCTCTCATATATGTTAAAGATACAAAACTGAAACCATTCTTATCTGCCGGGCTCGGTGGCTCAGCCTGTAATCCCACGCCTTTGGGAGGCTGAGGTGAGTGGATTGCCTGAGCCCGCGGGTTCGAGACCCGCCTGGGCAACGAGACCTCATCTCTACAATAAATCAAAAAATCAGCCGGGCGTGGTTGTGCATGCCTGTAATTCCGGCTACTTGGAAGGCTGAGGCGGAAGGATCGCCGGAGCCCAGCAGGTCGAGGCTGCGGCGGCCAGGAGCGGCCACTGCACTCCAGTCTGGGCGACAGAGTGAGACTCCAACTCAAAAAAAAAAAAAAAAGAAAGAAACCATTCTTATAAACTTTATAACATTAATCAAGGGAAAATAGAGGAGAATAAATGAAATAAACCAAGCTTGCAGCATAGTCATCATTAATAAGTAGGTTAGCTTGCTCTCTGGCCTACTTTCACACAGTTGTTTGCCTATTGCCTCAGAATCATGTAGACCCTATTACAAGATTCTAGTTCCCCTTAACTCCTCTATAGATGCAACTTGAACATTTTCCCTTTGAAATATTCTTTCAGGTCCTGCATACCAGTTAAGCCACTGATGCCAGTTGATCTGAAAGACCCCATGAGAAGCTGACTCACCAAAGAATGCAGTTTCCACATCCTGCTGATTTCATCCCTCTTACTCTAACCCATCAATGACCCCGATATCCCAGCCCCTGATTCTCCATGATCCCCTTTTAAAACCCCATCTCAGGCTGGGCACAGTCTGTAATCCCAGCACTTTGGGAGGCTGAGGTGAGAGGGTTGCCTGAGACCAGGGGTTCAAGACCAGCCTGCGCAATTTGGTGAGACCTTGTCTCTACAATAAATCACAAAATAAGCCGGGCATGGTAGCGCACACATGTAGTTCCAGCTACTTGGAAAGCTGAGGTGGAAGGATCGCCTAAGCCCAGCTAGGGTGGTCGTGATGGAGTGAGACTCCAGCTCAAAAAAAAAAAAAAAAAAAAAAACCAATCCAAGAACTGCTCAGGGAGATGAATTTGAGGGTCTCCTCCCATTGCATTTGGCACCTTGGCCATTATTAAACTTATTCTCTGCTGCAAACCCTGCTTTCTCAGCATATTGGTCTATTATTGTGCAGTAGGCACACAAACCTGTTGGTCCTGTAACAAAACCACAGACTTGGAAACTTTGAAGTAAGCTTTTATCATGCATCAGCATGCAAACAGAAATGGGAAAGATTGATCCAGAATCCACCAACGATCACACCTTCAGATCTTAGCACATCAGTTCTACAGGTTTTCTTTTCTTTTCTTTTCTTTTCTTTTTTGAGTTGGAGTCTCACTCTCTCGCCCAGACTGGAGTGCAGTGGCCGCTCCCAGCCGCCGCAGCCTCGACCTGCTGGGCTCCGGCGATCCTTCCACCTCAGCCTTCCAAGTAGATGGAACTACAGGCGTGCGCTACCATGCCCGGCTGATTTTTTGATTTATTGTAGAGATGAGGTCTCGCCAAGTTGCCCAGGTGGGTCTCAAACCCGCGGGCTCAGGCAATCCACTCACCTCAGCCTCCCAAAGGCGCAGGATTACAGGCTGAGCCACCGAGCCCGGCAAGGTTTTCTTTTCAAATAAGTGCAAAGATCTACCCCATCCTTCTTCTTTTTCCTTTCTCTTTTTTTCTGAGTTAGAGTCTCACTCTGTCACCCAGGTTGGAAGGCAGTGGCACGCTCATGGTCACCGAAGCCTCAACCTTCTAGGCTCAGGCGATCCTTCTGCCTCAGCTTCCAAGTAGCTGGAACTACAGGTGCGTGCCATATACCAGGCTAATATTTTTTATTTATTTGTAGAGATGAAGTCTCGCCAAGTTGACTAGGCTGGTCTCGAAACCCTAGGCTCAGGCAATCCTCTCGCCTCTGCCTCCCAAAGTGCTGGGATTACAGGCAGGGGCCACCATGCTTGGCCCCTATACTGGGGATTGTCTGGGTATCCACAAAAAAGGAAGGCTCATGTACTTGTTGGGGCTCAGAAAGCAACACTCCAAAGGACTGGCACTTTTACATGTTGAGAAGCCTTGGAAACTACCTCAGAATTAAGATCCCTCCAAACTTGTCTTGTGACCCTCCTTCTCCAAACCCAGAGAGGGAGTCTCTCCAGATTTTCCTTATCTGACCAAGAAAGCTTCTTCTTCTTCTTCTTCTTCTTTTTTTTTTTGAGTTGGCGGCTTACTCTGTCACCCAGGCTGGAGTGCAATAGCACTCTCACAGCCACCACAGCCTTGACCCGTTGGGCTCAGGCAATCCTTCTGCTTCAGCATTCCAAGTAGCTGGAACTACAGGTGCACACTACCATGCCCAGCTAATTTCTTGATCTATTATAGACACAAGGTGTCTTCAAGTTGCCCAGTCTGGTCTCGAACCCCTGAGCTCAAGCAATCCTTTCGCTTTAGCCTCCCAAAGTGCTGGATTACAGGGCTTCAGTCACTGTGCCCAGTCTGAAAGCTTCTTTTCAAAAGAAATGCAATTGTCTTAAAACCCCAACTAGGGGAGTCTCATCAAATAACCTGGAAAGATCAACCAAAGAAGAGGGCAGCCTGTAAGTCATCACCACACCCAGATTTTTTTTTTTTTTTTTGAGTTGGAGTCTCACTCTGTCACCGAGACTGGAGTGCAGTGGCCGCTCCCGGCCGCCGCAGCCTCGACCTGCTGGGCTCTGGCGATCCTTCCGCCTCAGCCTTCCAAGTAGCTGGAACTACAGGCGCACGCTACCACGCCCGGCTAATTTTTTGATTTATTGTAGAGATGAGGTCTCGCCAAGTTGCCCAGGTGGGTCTTGAACCTGTGGGCTCAGGCAATTCACTCACCTCGGCCTCCCAAAGCGCAGGATTACAGGCTGAGCCACCGAGCCCGGCCGACATCTTTTTTTTAATTGTAGATATGAGGTCTCGCCATGTTGCCCAAGCTAGTCTTAAACTCCTGGGCTCAAGCAATTCACTAGCTTTGGCCTCCCAAAGTGCTGGGAGCCACTGCACCCAGCAATATTTTTTTTTAATTTCTTTTTTAATTGACAAGTAGAAATTGTATATACTTGTGATGTACAACATGTTTTAATGTATGTATACATTATGGAATGACTAAATCAAGCAATTTAACATATGCATTACCTTATATACTATTTTTCTTTTGTGTTAAGAACACTTAAAATCGGCTAGGCCCAATGGCTCATGCCTATAATCCCAGAATTTTGGGAGGTCAAGGTGAGAGGATTGCCTGAGCCCATGGGTTCAAGGTCAGCCTGGGCGACTTGGTGAGACCTCATCTCTACAATAAATCAAAAAGTTATCTGGGCATGGTGGCACGTGCCTGTAGTTCCAGCTACTTGAAAGGCTGAGGCAGAAGAATCACCTGAGCCCAGCATGTCGAGACTGTGGTGGCTGTGAGCGTGCCACTGCACTCCTGCCTGGGGGACAGAGTGAGACCTTGACTCAAAACATATATATATAATCAGTCTAAGGATAATAGGATTCTATTTCTTATTTTTTTTAATTTATTGAGCCATTACATCAGATTATTCCTTTAAAACAAGGCATACCATAAAAGCTGTAGGGTATTGATAATGTAACAGCAGAGTATTAAAATTGTAATAATGGAATTAATTCAGACAAGGTTTCTCTTGGACTAGAAAAATATTCAAAAATAATTATACTCTGTTCTCACATTGATAGGTACTTCATGGTATAATCTTGAAACGGGAGACAGTGTCTTTTTGTAAAATAATGCACATTTGGGTCCAAAGAGACCTTTATTTACATGAACTACATTTCTAAAAGTAATAATAAAAAATTATTAACAAATGTGAGGTTTATTTATTTATTTTTGAGTCGGAGTCTCACTCTGTCACCGAGGTTGGAGTGCAGTGGCACGCTCATGGCCACCATAGCCTCGACCTGCTGAGCTCAGGCGATCCTTCCACCTCAGCTTTCCAAGTAACTGGAACTATAGGTGCCCACTGCCATGCCCAGTTAATTTTTTTTATTTATTGTAGAGATGAGGTCTTGCCAAGTTGCCCAGGCTGGTGTCGAACCCTTGGGTTTAGGCAATCCTCTCACCTCCACCTCCCAAAGTTGTGGGATTACAGGTGTGAGCCACCGTGTCCAGCTCAAAATGTGAGTTTTAACGTCTTCTCAAAACTTTACTAAAAATATAGAAAAAGTGCTTATGCATTCAAATCCCTTTTTTCCTCCCTAGGACTAGTCATTTTAATTTGTTTTTCACAACAGTCTTAGGAATCAATTGTACTACAAATGACACAAGTGGCTTGATTTCTGTCAAGTTGTTCTCCGAGTCCCCCCCCCCGACTTGGAATCTCACTCTGTCACCCAGGCTGGAGGGAAGTGGCATGCTCAAGGCCACCGCAGCCTTGACCTACTGGGTTCAGGTAATCCTTCTGCCTCAGCATTCCAAGTAGCTGGAACTACAGGCACGTGCCACCACGCTCTGCTAATTTTTTGATTTATTGTAGAGACAAGGTCTCGCCAAGTTGCCCAGGCTGGTCTCAAGCCCCTGAGCTCAGGCAATCCTCTCACCTCTGTCTCTCAAAGTGCTGGGATTACAGCCATGAGCCACCATGCCCAGCATGTTCTCTTAGTTCTTGCTAAACTTGTTTAATCACAATATTTCACTTAAAAATTTTTCCTCTAGACCTATCTGCATATTTTCCACCATCTTCAACCACCATATAATTTGGGGGAGGGAGATATTAATAAGAATACCTGCTAATGATATAAATCTATTTGCTGGTCATACAAATCTTACAAGATAAGATTGCAGAAGAATCTTCAGAAAATTAATTTTTTTAAATTTGTAGTCAGAGATTTCATGCCATCTAATTTTCTAGAAGCAGAAGAATGTGAAGTTATTACCAAGTGATAAAGATGTGACTGATTTGTGTTAAAAACTAGCAATGAAAACTCCATAATTCATTTTGTTTCACTTAAACCTATCTTTTTAAGAAATGAAATGGAGATTTCCCTAAAACCTACTGTATTTACTTTCTATACTCTTTTCTGATGACATTTTCCCCAGAATGATGGGGAAAAAAGGAAGGTTTATCTAGATCAGTTGTTTTGAACAAAGCAAACCCCAAAAACCTAGCCGCTGAGTTATTTCCACCCTCTGATGATTTGTTTAGAGCTGCTGAAGAGAGATGAGCAGTGGCTTTGTATATTTCACTCTGGCAGAGTATTTCAGCCCCCAAACCCTGGTCTTAATCAGCAGACATCAATTGGCAGATGGCTGAGAATGTCATGGAGGAGACGGCAAACAGCGTGATGTGGTAGTGGTAAGCCTCTTTATGACATGCTGTTCTAAGTTCCTTTTTTTATTTTCTATCTTTTAAAAAAGACGCTATGTTTACATTGTCACAGAATAAATAAAACCATGACATATATTTTCCAGCCTTCCTCCCTGCTAACATCTTTATATGGTCAACCTGATCTCACTAAACTGAGGTATTACATTCACGCTAATCCCTGACAGCCTCACCACATCCTACAACAAACGCTACTGAACACCACCTACATGCCAGACTTAGTTCATAATACCCAAAAACCCTATAAGCAAGGACTCTAATAGGACATTTCCTGGCATCAAGCCAGCCAGAGATAACTATTTTAGGGTGGAAGGGGGCGGCTACACAACTGACTGGCTCTTCTGATGGAGTGAGAGTGTCTTGAGGCTGTTTTCTTCAGTACAGTCCCTAATCTTGATCCTTCAGTCAACTGAAGATCTACAGGATTTCACAAGAATGAGGAAAGTCAATATAAGTACAAGCCCTTACAAGCATTTAAAGAGAAATCAGAGGATCTAATCTTTGCCTTTAAGATTTCTTTTTTAAAAAACAAGAAAAACAAAAAAAGATTAGCCACCATGCTTGGCTAATTTTTTTTTTTTTTTAATTTATTGTAGAGACAAGGTCTCACTTAGTTGCCCAGGCTGTGGGTTCAGGCAATCCTCTCGCCTCCACCTCCCAAAGTGTGTTTAATTTTTGGGTTTTTTTTTTTGAGTTGGAGTCTCACTCTGTCACCCAGGTTGGAGTGCAGTGGCACGCTCACGGCCACCGAAGCCTCAACCTGCTGGGCTCAGGCGATCCTTCTACCTCAGTCTTCCAAGTAACTGGAACTACAGGCACACGCCACCACGCCCGGCTAATTTTTTGATTTATTGTAGAGATGAGGTCTCCCCATGTTGCCCAGGCTGGTCTTGACTCCGTAGGCTCAGGCAATCCTCTCACCTTGGCCTCCCAAAGTGCTGGAATTAGACATGAACCACCACTGCACCCGGCTCTACTTGATATTTAATATTATACTTCCTTGTATGGTTGATTTATTTTCTCACGGACACATCTCCTTAATTCAAGTGAGGGCGGAGACCATATCTCTAATTTCTTTTCTGCCCATGGTGCTTAGCTGAACACAAAGTAAATATTCAGTATTCATTGAGGAATGAAGCAACACCTGATGATTGCCTGAGAGGATATTCAATATCACATGGTTCATGTACTTGTGTGTGTTTTCCACACCAATCAAATCTCTTTCTTCTGTCCCTTTTAGTTACCACCATCTCCTACAGTAGATAACTTTTGAGGTGTCTACACAGCACTTCCTGCTTCTCTCAGTACTTGTTTTCTACCTATATGGATAGGAAGCAATATTTATAAGATGTGACTGCCCCCATAGTTGCAGTTGATTAGAGGTAGGGTAGTACCTGACAGGACTTTAGCCAAGTACATTCTTTCTCCTTGCAAATTTTTCATTGAAATCTAGAATCAGCTCGTCCATCTCTGTGTAAACAGAGAAGCCAAGAGAGACATTCTACACAAAGAGAAAAGCAAAGGTGAGAGGCCAAAAAAAGAAAATGCTTCCTAGCTTCTTTTTCTGGTTCCTGGTTCTAGTTTCTTTGTGAGGTTGGGTCACATTGCTGCCCAGAGATACCATGAGACCTCTGCCATTTCCTTTCTGTAAATGACTGTTTATTGATCTTTGCTCAGGCTTGCTTAAGATACAATTTACTACTTAAGACTAGAATCTTAGCCAGTCCACTTTCCATTATCCAAAAGTCTACTAAAGGGGAATGAAGTAATCAGACTGGTTGGCTGGCACAACGTACAAACCTGACACCTGAGGGAAGGCTAGGTGGTGGGATGATTTGTGACTTGTTACACATGTAGTAACCATTCTGAAATCCAAGATGTTGTGATTTATGGTCAGCCATCATTTACAGACTTGGGGGACATAAAGAAGGCCTAGTCTCATTACCAAAGCAAGTTTCTAGTATTATATGGTTCAAAACAAAACACAATAACAGGTAAATGTGGTTTATGATCATTTTTGAAGCTGTTTAATTTTTTTTTTTTTTTGAGTTGGAGTCTCACTCTTGTCACCCAGGCTGGAGTGCAGTGGCACGCTCATGGCCACCACAGCCTTGACCTGCTGGGCTCGGGTGATCTTTCCACCTCAGCCTTCCAAGTAGTTGAACCACAGGCACGCACCACCACACCCAGCTAATTTATTGATTTATTGTAGAGATGAGGTCTTGTTGAGCTGCCCAAGCTGGTCTCGAACCCGTGGGCTCAGGCAATCCTCTCACCTCGGCCTTCAAAAGTACTGGAATTATAAGCATGAGCCATCGCTCCCAGTCTAATTTTTTTAAAACCACTTTACTGAGATATGATTGGCATATAAAAGCCAAACATAATTATACATCTCTATGAGTTTGAGGGTTAGTATACATGTATGAAACCATCACCACTATCAAACCATAAACATATCCATTACCTCTCAAAGTTTCCTCCCACCTCCTTTATATGATTGCTGATTTGGGGGGCTCTTATGTGTGTGATAAGAACAGTTAACAGCAGATCTACCCTCTAAGCAAATTGTAAATACATGGTACAATAGGATGTCGCTACCTGTAGGCACTATGTTATATATAGCAGATCATCAGAACTTATTTTGCATAGCTGAAACCTGGTACCCTTTAGTCTTCACCTCCCCTTGACCCCTCCCTCCAGCCCCTAACAACCACCATTCTACTCTCTGTTTCCATGAGTTCAACGATTTTAGATTCCACATACAAATGAGAACATACAGTATTTGTCTTTCTGTGTTAGACTTATTTCTTTCTTTCTTTTTTTTTTTTTTTTTTTTGAGTTGGCGTCTCACTCTTGTTGCCTAGGCCAGAATGTAGCGGCACGCTTACAGCCACTGCAGCCTCGACCTGCTGGGCTTAGGCGATCCTTCCACCTCAGCTTTCCAAGTAGCTAGAAGTACGGGTGCACACCACCATGCCCAGCTAATTTTTTTTTATTTACTATAGAGACGAGGTTTTGCCATGTTGCCCAAGCTGGTCTCGAACCCATGGACTCAGGCAATCCTCTCAACTCATTCTCCCAAAGTGCTGAGATTACAGGCGTGAGCCATTGCACCCAGCTGGCTTATTTCACTTAACATAATGTCCTCAAGGTTCATCCCTATTGTTGCAAATGACAGAATTTTATGATTTTACAAGGTTGAATAATATTCCATTGTGTGTATATACCACAATTTCTTTTTTTTTTTTTTGATTTGGAGTCTCACTCTGTCACCCAGACTGGAGTGCAGTGACCGCTCCCGGCCACCACAGCCTCGATCTGCTGGGCTCCGGCGATCCTTCCGCCTCAGCCTTTCAAGTAGCTGGAACTACAGACACGCACTGCCACGCCCGGCTAGTTTTTTTTATTTATTTATTTATTGTAGAGATGAGGTCTCGCCAAGTTGCCCAGGCGGGTCTCAAGCCTGCAGGCTCAGGCAATCCACTCACCTCAGCCTCCCAAAGGTGCGGGATTACAGGCTGAGCCACCGAGCCCGGCTCACAATTTCTTCTTTTTTTTTTGATTGGGAGTCTCACTCTATTGCCCAGGCTGGAGTTCAGTGACACACTCACAGCCACCACAGCCTCAATCTGCTAGACTCATGCTATCTTTCCACCTCAGCCTTCCAAGTAGCTGGAACCACAGGCGAGCATCACCACGCCTGGCTAATTTTTTGATTTATTCTAAAGATGAGGTTTTGCCATGTTGCCCAGGCAGGTCTCGAACACCTAGGCTCCAGCAATTCTTTTGCCTTCGCCTCCCAAAGTGCTGGGGTTACAGGTGTAAGCCATGGTGCCTGACAGCATACCTTTTACAAATAGATTCTCTTTGGTGGCTGGCTCATCAAGAAGTTACATTGAGCTGGGCTCGGTGGCTCAGCCTGTAATCCCACGCCTTTGGGAGGCTGGGGTGAGTGGATTGCCTGAGCCCGCGGGTTCGAGACCCGCCTGGGCAGCGAGACCTCATCTCTACAATAAATCAAAAAATCAGCCAGGCGTGGTAGCGCATGCCTGTAATTCCGGCTACTTGGAAGGCTGAGGCGGAAGGATCGCCGGAGCCCAGCAGGTCAAGGCTGCGGTGGCCGGGAGCGACCACTGCACTCCAGTCTGGGCGACAGAGTGAGACTCCGACTCAAAAAAAAAAGTTACATTGTTCAAAACTAAACCTTTCCTGATCTTTTCCATGACTGATATAGGGTTACTGTTTTAAATTTTTTGCCAGCCTAAAATCACTATGGTGATGGTGTCTGGCTCCAAATCTTGGGGTCTGGTTCATCTCTTTGCTAAAGCAGACCACAACTTGCTTCCCAAGAGTTATATTGGCCCTGATAGTGAGTGTTTCCTTGGCCTGCCTCCATGCAAAAGGGCAGTGGCTTTCTGTTCAAGGACAGGCTCTTGTTTGGCTCATCTTTCATTTGGGTTGACTTTTAAAACACATAGCTCTGGCCGGGCACAGTGGCTCACACCTATAATCCCAGCACTTTGGGAGGCTGAGGTGAGAGGATTGCCTGAGCCCACGGGTTCGAGACCAGCCTGGGCAACTTGGCGAGACCTCATCTCTACAACAAATCAAAAATTAACTGGGCATGGTGGCACATGCCTCTGGTTCCAGCCACTTGGAAGGCTGAGGCGGAAGGATCACCTGACCCCAGCAGGTCGAGGATTCAGCGGCCGCAAGTGTGCCACTGCACTCCAGCCTGGGCAACAGAGTGAGACTCTGACTCAAAACAAAACAAAACAAAAACACATGGCTCTGTACTTTGGCAAACACAGAGTAGTTGTGCTCTAAGGACTTGTCAGAGTGCATACCCTCAAACCCACAGTTGCTCGATACTTATCAAAAGTTCAACTGAGAGAAATAATATTTACAGAGGATCACCTGAAGGCTAGGAAGTCCATCCATTTCTCTAGTCTACAATTTATCCCTGGATAAAAGAGAGACTACCAGGAAAACTGCATCCCTTGACTGAATTGATTTATACTCCCACCCCTCATAGAACTGCTTTTTTTGTAAAAACTTGATATTTTGGGGGCTGGGCATGGTGGCTAAAGCCTGTAATCGCAGCACTTTGGGAGGCCGAGGCAAGAGGATTGCCTGAGCCCATGGGTTTGAGACCAGCCTGGGCAACATGGTGAGAACTCGTCTCCTCAATAAATCAAAAAATAGCCGGGCGTGGTGGCATATGCCTGTAGTTCCAGCTACCTGGAAGGGTGAGGCAGAAGGATTGATTTTTTTTTTTTTTGAGTCGGAGTCTCAATCTGTCACCCAGGCTGGAGTGCAGTGGCACACTCCTGACCACCGCAGCCTCGACCTGCTGGGCTCAGACGATCCTTTCGCCTCAGCCTTCCAAGTAGCTAGAACTACAGGCACCGCACCACCATGCCCAGTTAATTTTTTGATTTATTGTAGAGAGGAGACCTCACCAAGTTGCCCGGGCTGGTCTTGAAACTGCGGACTTGGACAATTCACTCACCTTGGCTTCCCAAAGTGCTGGGATTATAGGAATGAGTCACTGCGCCCAGCAAGCTCATTTCTTTTTTAGCATTGACTAATATTCCATTGTCTGAATGTATCACAGTTTATCCAGTGATCTATTGACATCTTGGTTGCTTCTGAGTTTTGGCAATTATGAATAAAGCTGATATAAACAAACATACACATGTAGATTTACGTGTGGACGGAAGTTCTCAACTCTTTCAGGTAAATACCAAAAAGCATGATTGCTGCATCATATGGTAAGAAGTGTATGCCAAACTGTCTTCCAATAGCTGTACCATTTTGCATTCCTACCAGCAATGAATGAGAAATCCTCTTGCTCCACATCCTCACCAACATTTGGAGTTGTCAGTGTTCTAGATTTTGATCATTCTAATGGGTATGTTGTGGTATCTCATTGTCATAATAATTTGCCTTTTTTTGAGTCAGAGTCTCACTGTTGCCCAGGCTGGAGTGCAGTGGCATGCCATTGCAGCCTCGATCTGCTGGGTTCAATCTATCCTTTGGTCTCAGCCTTCCACGTAGCTGGAACTACAGGGCCCCTGCCCCAATGCCCAGCTAATTTTTTTGATTTTTGTAGAGATTTTTTTTTTTTTTTAGTCGGAG
>JAPVLO010001777.1:0-52583 GCA_027257055.1 Cephalopachus bancanus | reverse complement strand
TCAGATATGGAATTAAAGAGCTACATCTTAAGTTTTGGTAGAATTCATTTATTGGCTGTGTGAATTATTTAACCTGTTAGAAAATTTGTTTCTTAATCTGTAAAAAAGGGACACTAATACTTAGCTTACAGTATTGTGATCAAAATTAGATGAATGTTTTTAAAATACCTAGCATAATACTTCAAATACAAGCATTTATTTTTCTGTGGTTATGTTTTTTTTTTATATATAATCAGTATTTTTTATTATCGTTTTGTAGGGTACAGTTAAGGGTTAGGTGTACAATTACGTTTCATTCAGGCACCCTATTGATAAGAGGTGTTTTCCCAGTCCCAGATAGATATTAGCTACTGTTAGTCCCATCCCCCCCCCATAATTTCCCAGTACCATCAGTCATTTTCTTATAGTATTACATTGGATGTTCAAGGTCCATTATATGAGTGAAAACATGTGATATTCTGATCTTTGTTTCTGTGAGAGGTCACTCAGTATTATAGACTCTAGTTCCATCCAGGTAGCTGCGAAATCCATGATTTTGTTCTTTTTCATGGCTGCGTAGTATTCCATCGTGTATATGTACCACATTTTTTTAATCCAGTCCTCTTTTGATGGGCAGCATGGTTGTTTCCAGGTTCTTGCTGTTGTGAACAATGCTGCGATAAACATACGTGTACAGGTATCTTTTTTATAGAGTGATTTGTGTTCTTCAGGGTATATTCCCAGTAGGGGGATTGCAGAGTCATAAGGAAGGTCAATATTTAGAGCTTTCAGGAATCGCCACACTGCTTTCCACAGAGGTTGCACTAGCTTACACTCCCACCAACAGTGTAGAAGTGTTCCCTTTTCACCACAGCCTCTCCAGCAGCTGTTATTTTTTGAGTTGTTGATAATTGCCATTCTGACTGGAGTTAGGTGATATCTCAGTGTGGTTTTGATTTGCATCTCCCTGATGATTAGTGAGGTTGAGCATTTCTTCATGTGTTTGTTGGCTGCTCGAATGTCTTCTTTTGTGAAGTGTCTGTTCATATCTTTTGCCCATTTTATAATGGGGTTGCTTGTTTTCTTCTTTTCAGTACGTTTCAGTTCCTTGTAGATCCAGGATGTTAAGCCTTTGTCAGACCTAGAGTTGGCAAATACTTTTTCCCAGTCTGTAGGCTGTCTCCCTACTCGCTTGATGGTTTCTTTGGCTTTGCAGAAGCTTGTCAGTTTAATAAGGTCCCATTTGTCTATCTTCTCTCTTAAGTCCTGTGGGTTTCGGGTTTTGTACAGGAATTGGATGCCCGTTCCGATTTCCATGAGAGTATTTCCTTCCTTTTCTAAGGTTCTTATGGTTTGAGGTTTTACATTTAGGTCTCTGATCCATTTGGAGTTAATCTTTGTGCATGGGGATAGATAGGGGTCCTGTTTCAATCTTCTACATGTGGTCAACCAGTTTTCCCAGCACCATTTACTGAATAGGTTCTCCTCACCCCATTGGTAGGTGGTGGGGGCTTTGTCGAAGATGAGTTGGTTGAGGAATTGAGGTTTTGCTTCTGGAATCTCAATTCTGTTCCATTGATCTATATGCCTGTTCTTGTACCAATACCAAGCTGTTTTGATGATTGTAGCTTTATAGTAAAGTTTGAAGTCTGGTATTGTGATACCACCTGCTTTGTTTTTTTTGCTGAGGATTGTTCTGGCTATTCTTGGACGTTTGTGTTTCCATATGAATTCCTGTGTTGTTTTTTCTAGGTCAGAGAAGAATGTTATTGGTAATTTAATGGGTATTGCATTGAATTTGTAGATTGCCTTAGGTAAGATGGACATCTTCACAATGTTGATTCTTCCGATCCATGAGCATGGGATATTTTTCCACTTGTTCATGTCAGCTTTGATTTCTTTGAGCAGTGTTTTGTAATTTGCATTGTAAAGGTCTTTCACGTCTCTGGTTAGGAAGATGCCAAGGTATTTCATTTTTTTTGTGGCTATTGTGAATGGAATTGTGTTTTTTATTTGGGTTTCTGTTTGTTTATTATTGGTGTAGAGAAATGCGATTGTCTTTTGTACATTTATTTTGTATCCTGAGACTTTGCCAAAGGCCTTTATCAATGTAAGGAGGCTTTAACAGATTCTCTTGGGTTTTCAAGGTACACCATCATATCATCTGCATAGAGAGATAACTTGACTTCCTCTTTTCCTATTTGAATACCTCTGATTGCCTCGTCTTCCCTGATTGCTCTAGCCAGGACTTCCAATACTATGTTGAACAGGAGGGGAGAGAGTGGGCATCCTTGTCTAGTTCCAGTTTTCAGGGGAATTGGTTCCAATTTTTGTCCATTTAGGAGTATGCAGGCTGTAGGTTTCTCGTAGATGGCTTTAATTATTTTGAGGTATGTTCCCCGTATGCCTAGATGTTCAAGGGTTTTTATCAAGAAGGGGTGCTGGATTTTATCAAAAGCTTTTTCTGCATCTAATGATATGATCATGTGGTTTTTGTCTTGACATCTGTTGATGTATTTAATTACATTTATGGTTTTACGAATGTTGAACCAGCCTTGCATCCCAGGAATGAAGCCTACTTGGTCATGGTGAATGATTTTTGAGATGTATTGTTGAATCCTGTTTGCTAGGATTTTGTTGAGAATTTTAGCATCTATGTTCATCAAAGATATTGGCCTGTAGTTCTCTTTCTTTGTTGGATCTTTACCTGGCTTGCGTATCAGTGTGATGTTGGCTTCATAAAATGATTTGGGGAGAGTTCCATCTTTTTCAATCGCCTGGAATACCTTCAGTAGGATTGGTATCAGCTCCTCCTTGAATGTCTTGTAGAATTCTGCTGGAAAGCCATCTGGACCAGGGCTTTTTTTTGTAGGAAGTTTTCTTATTACGTAGTCGATTTCCTTGATTGTAATTGGTCTATTTAGGGTCTCAATTTCTTCTTGTTCCAACCTAGGTAGATTGTGTGATGTCAGAAAGTCCTCCATTTCCTTGTGGTTTTCAAGTTTGTTTCCATACAAGTGTACATAGTAGTCTCTAATGATCTTTTGTATTTCTTTAGGGTCAGATGTGACTTCATCTTTTGTGTTTCTGATTATGCTTATTTGGTTTTTTTCTCGTTTTTTCTTGGTCAGTCTAGCTAGGGGACCATCGATCTTGTTTATTCTTTCGAAGAACCAGCTTTTTGTTTCATTGATTTTTTCAATTATCTTTTTGTCTTCTATGTCCTGGATTTGGGCTTTTATTTTGGTGATCTGGATTTTTCTGCTGAAATTAGGGTTTTTGTGGTCTTGCTTTTCCAGCTTCTTTAGGTGGCTTGTTAGATTGTGAATTTCTGTTCCTTGCATTTTCTTCATGTGTGTTTGTAGGGATATAAATTCCCCTCTTACTACAGCTTTCAGGGCATCCCAGAGATTTTGGTAAGATGTTTCTTCATTTTCATTTGTTTCCAGGTATCTTTTGATCCCTGTTTTGATTTCGTCATTGACCCAGGAGTTGTTTAGCATCATGCTGTTTAGTGTCCATGTCTTTGTGGGTTTTGGGGGGCTTTGTTGGTGTCAATATTTATTTTTATTCCACTGTGGTCCGAGAAGGTGTTTGGTAGAATTTCGGTCCTTTTAAATTTGCTTATACTTGATTTATGGCCGAGTATGTGGTCGATCTTAGAATATGTTCCATGTGGTGATGAGTAAAATGTGTATTCTGTGGTCTTTGGATGGAGTGTTCTGTAAGTATCAATTAAGTCCATTTGGTCCAAGGTCACATTGAGGTTCCGGATCTCCTTGCTGATTTTTTGTCCTGATGATCTGTCTAGGGTTGTGAGTGGGGTATTAAAGTCCCCAGTTATGATAGTGGTAGAGTCAATATCTTTCTTTAGTTTTCCAAGAAGTTGCTTTATGAAAGTTGGTGCACCTATGTTGGGTGCATATATGTTTAGGATAGATATTTCTTGTTGATGGATTGAACCTTTTATCATTATGTAGTGACCTTCTGTATCTTTTTTGATTTTTAATAGTTTGAAGGATATTTTGTCTGAAATTAAGATGGCTACTCCTCCTTTCTTTTGTATTCCGTTCGCCTGAAAGATTGTTTCCCATCCTCTTACCTTGAGTCTGTGGGTGTCCTTTCTAGTGAGGTGAGTCTCTTGAAGGCAATAGATTGTTGCCTGATGATATTTTATCCATTTTGCCAATCTATGTCTTTTCAGTGGTGCATTTAGTCCGTTCACATTTAGGCTAATGATTGAAATGCAAGAGTTGATCCCTGTCATAAGGTTCTTACAGAGTTGTAACTATTTATTTGTTGTCTTTCTTTGGGTTTTGGAGTTGGTTCAGGTGTGTTTTTAATCTTTTGCCTGTACTCTTGTGAAGAATGCTGATGTTTTTTTTTCTTTTTCTTCTGTGTTCAGTACTTTCTTGAGTGTTTCTTGTAGCGGTGGTCTGGTGGCAGTTTAGGTTCTCAGGGATTGGATGTCTGGAAAAGATTTTAATTCTCCCTCACTAATGAAGCTTAGTTTAGCTGGGTAGGTTATTCTTGGTTGAAATTGTTTCTCTTTTAGTACTTTGTAGATAGGGCTCCAGGCTCTCCTGGCCTGAAGGGTTTCTGTGGATAAATCTGCTGCTATTCGGATTGGTTTTCCCTGGTAGGTAGTCTGGCCTTTTTCTCTTGCTGCCTTTAGGATTTTTCCTTTCATAGCTACTTTGTTTAGGCGAATTATTATGTGTCTGGGAGTTGGTCCTCTCGTTTGTTGTCTTGCAGGGGTTCTCTGAATTTCTTGTGTTTGAATTTTTTCATCTTTACTGAGATGAGGGAAGTTTTCTTGAATGATTTCATGGAATGTTTGTTCCAGTGTGGCTTCTGTTTCTCTTTCTGCCTCAGGAAGCCCAATTATTCTCAGGTTTGGTCTCTTGAAGTGATCATTCATCTCTTGCAGGTTTTGTTCTGTCTTTTTGAGCTTCTTTTCTATGCTTTTGACAGTTTGGGTTAGTTCTGTGTTTTGGTCTTCGAGCTCTGAGATTCTTTCTTCTGCTTGGCTGATTCTGCTTTCCATGCTTATTAGTCTGTTGTTCATTTCCGTCACAGTATTCTTTACTGCTGTCATTTCTGACAACAGCTCCTTCCTATTTTCCTCTTCTCTCCTCAATTTTTTTAATTCTCTCCATTAATGTTTTGATGTCTGGGTTTATTGCATGTAGCCAGTCATTCTGGGGACTCTTCATTGTCTGTGTTCCAGAATCTGTTTTCTCATTGTCTGATCTCCCAGGGGTCTGTGTAAGACCTATATTCTTCTTTTGGTTTTTCTTCATTTGTGCGGTTTTTCCACTTCCCTACTTCTTCCTTCCCTCCACGTCACCGTCTTCTTTAATTTTGTTTTTCAGGGGTAAAGGGACTGGTTTTACTTCTGTTCATTCAATCTCCCATTCTTTATGTATGTCGTCTTACTTTGTTCAATTTTGAAGTTGCACTGTAGGTTGGAGGTGGTCCTTTTTGCAGTTTTGAGGTGTATTTATGGGGAGAGCTGTGATTCAAAATCTGTCTGCAGGTCCTGGTGTTCGCTGACAGGCGTGTGGATAATGTGGAACCCACTTCCCACTGCCCTGGAGTCTGTCCGTGCAGTGGGGCTGTAGGTTTACTCCCTGAAATAAAATGTGGTTAGCAGGGGGGAGAGAATGGAGCAGATAGTGGGTTGAAGAGGGGAGTGGAGAGATAGAGGAGTAAGGGAGGAAACTAACGAGTGTGCCAACAAATAGAGAGAGAGGTCTATACTGAAACAGCTAAAAACGATGGACCACAGCTACAGTCGAACCAACTCTCATACAACCACAAATAAAACATATCACGATGCTAACATACCCGCTATCCAACCACCTTATTGGTGTGCTGTTCCTCTATACAAAGACATGGTTTACAGACAGAAGAAAAGAGAAGAAAAGGAAAAGGAAAAGAGAAAAAAGGGAAACAATACTGTAGGAATAGAATTAAGTCATTAAACTAATAGGATCAATGAAGCACACTCTGAGACCTTTCGTTTAAGTCCAATGTCCTTTCAGGTCTGATTTCTAGTTTTCTTTTCAAGCTGGTGAATTAGTTTGCAGTTAGAGTCAATTGCCCCTGATCTGCTGTGGAGGACAGTTCAGTTCAACCTTCCTTCAGCAGTTTGGTCTATATCTTTATCAGGCTTATTTCTCCCGTTTCGGTGTTGTTACCTTGAGTCGCCAGCAGGTGGTGCTATCTCATCTGCTCGCCCCAGAGGGGGTGGGGCCGGACAGGAACAAGATGGCTGCCTGCCTCCGAGCAGGCAACAGAAGCCCCACGCGAGCCAGCAGCACAATCTCAGACACAGGATATTTGGCAGCAATCCCTGCAGATCTTCCTTGAAGCCGATTTGTGTGGATCTCCTCTCGGGCCGGGTTGTGATGAGCTGCGCAGGCCGAGCGCCAGGGGCGCCGGGGCGCCATGAGCGCCGGGGCGGGAGGCGGGAGTGCCGGGGCGGGAGGCGGGAGCGCCGGGGCGGGAGGCGGGAGCGCCGGAGCGGGAGGCGGGAGCCCCTGTGGTTATGTTAATCATGATGTGTAGCCCTAAACTTCCAAGATGAATATTAACAAGACAATATGCACTGTTTGACACTACCTATAATATTTTATTTGAATAAAATAAAACTAAGGGTTGAGCATAAAATTTTTACTGCTATAATTTTGTGTCAGCTTGCATTTTACACTTACTGGGATCTTGGCTGAGTTAATCGCTAAAATCTCTTTAAAAACAATAATTCCTCCAAAGTGGGCATTTAATATGAAGAATTAACTATTACTTAGTATTTTTAAAAAATGGTTGATTGTGTAAAAAGTGATATATCCATTAGAGTAAAATGCAACTCTTAAAAACCTTGTACTATAAAATGATTATGGCATAGGCATTAAAAAAAATATACATAAAAAACGTGGTACAGGTTTATATAGTAGGATCTCAAATTTTTTAATAAAGGTCTGTCATATATGAGTATATGTATATATCATAGAGAAAAGATGCAAAAAATATACACCAAATGTTATTAGTGGTCATTTTTTAGTGTTGGGATTCTTTGTGATTTTTATTTATTTATTTTTTTCTAGATCTTCCTTTTTTTGGTTTTGTTTTTTTATAATGAGCACTTATTATTTGTATATCAGGGATAAAAACAGTGTGTTTTAGTATATTCTCTGAGATTGGATTTTTTTTTGAGTTGGAGTCTCACTCTGTCACCCAGACTGGAGTGCAGTGGCCACTCCCGGCCACCACAACCTCGACCTGCTGGGTTCTGGTGATCCTTCCGCCTCAGCCTTCCAAGTAGCCAGAATTACAGGCATGTGCTACCACGCCCAGCTGATTTTTTTATTTATTGTAGAGATGGGGTCTCGCTGCCCAAGCGGGTCTTGAACCCACAGGCTCAGGCAATCCACTCACCTCAGCCTCCCAAAGGTGCGGGATTACAGGCTGAGCCACTGAGTCTGGCTTGAGATTGGATGTTAGGATGCATAAAATCTAAATCTATGTTCCTTTTTTTTTTTTTTTTTTTAAAGAAAAGCTGTTCAAAGCTCTGTTAACCTTGTTAGGTGAATCTTATTCCAGAAGACTAGAAGTTGACACCTGGAAGTGCTCTTGGACAGTTTTCCTATTGAGGAGGGATTTATTTTGGTAAAGTAACACTACCACTAAAGCTCAATGGCCACAGCGGGGGGGATCAGATCTCAGGTCACATCAGTTCATCTCAGCATTCTGAAATTGTGGGCCACACTAAGAAAGCTTTTTTAGAAGCTGATCCCTATGTCTTTTCATGCACATAAATCTGCTTATCATGACCACAGGTCACTGGAGATGGCAAAAGTAGTGCATTAAGCTAATTTAAGTAAAGTTATGTTGTCATCTGTAAATACAGGAGACATTTTTAAAAAATCATAAAGTACTGCCATATTGCTCTTAATAAAAATTACCAGTTTTCCAATGAATAACCTGCATCTCACATAGTCCTTTTTATTTCATTTATTAGCAGTTGGAGTTATATTAGACATCAGACAAAGCATCAATTATGAATACTTTGGGGGAAATCTCATTAAATACTGAAAAGGATAATGACTTGTGGGTTGCTATATAGTAATTTCAATCATTTTCCCCAATCTGTATTTGCTTCATTCTCCTGACAAGTCAGTACAGTGTCACTGTTTGTTTATTTATTTAGCCTAATTTAGCATCATTCCCTGGTTATTTACATTTCACTTAGTCACATATTTTAAGATGTTTCACACCTCTCTGTGTTCTAGAAATATGAAGACTGAGCTATATAATTAGAACAATAGATTAAAAAAACCTCAAGTCTCTTGACTTCCAATTCAGCATGTATCACATTCTGCCAAATTCCAGTATTTTTGATAGCTGTCTTAAAATGTTGTCAAGAAGAGTTTAGTATCCTGGTGATCCCACTTTAGAAATATGTGTGTGTGTAGGTGTTTAGTTATTTTGTCTTCCCTGAGAATTCTTGAGATAAATTATCTAAATTATTATCAAAAACTCTGATATATGAATGTAGATGTGCAGTTCTAGCAATGATTGAATTGAACCATACATTACATACATTACCTATTAAGTTCCAGTCAGGGTCTCTCCACAGATGAGAAAATCTGCTCTTTCATAGTGAGAGAAACAGAGAAAATTCTACAATTAGGATTTTGAGATTCTAATGGAAAAATGGATAAATCAGTGCATGCACACATGCTCAAAATGAACCATACAATGTGTCAGAGGGTCAAAGATACCCCCTTTTAAAATTACAATTATGAAGTGAGATGAAATGATGAAATGAGATGAGATGAGATGAAATGAAATGAGCTGAGATGATGAGATGAGATGAGATGAAATGAAATGATGAAATGAAATGATATGAGATAAAATGATGAAATGAAATGATGAGATGAGATGAGATGAAATGATGAAATGAAATGATGAAATGAGATGAGATGAGATGAAATGATGAAATAATGAAATGAGATGAGATGAGATGAAATGATGAAATGAAATGATGAAATGAGATGAAAAGAGATGAATGATGAAATGAGATGAGATGAGATGAGATGAGATGATAAGATGAAATGAGAAGGATGAAGTGAAATGATGAAATGAAATGATATGAAATGAGATGAAATGATGAAATAAAATGATGAAATGAATTGAGATGAGATGAGATGATGAGATGAGATAAAATGAGGAAATGAAATGAGGAAATGCAATGAAATGAAGAAATGAAATGATAAAATGAAATGAAATGAGATGAAATGATGAAATGAAATGAGATGAGAAAAGATGAGATGAGATAAGATGAAATGATGAAATGAAATGATGAAATGAAATGGAATGAAATGATGAAATGTTGAAATGAGATGAAATGAAATGAGAGATGAGATGAAATGATGAAATGAAATGATGATATGAGATGAGATGATGAGATGAGATGAGATGAAAAGAAATGATGAAATAAAATTAGATGAAATGATGAAAAGAGATGATGAAATGAAATGAAATGAAATGATGAAATAAAATGAAAGGATGAAATGAGATGAAATGCTGAGATGAGATGATGAGATGAAATGAAATGAAATGAGATGAGAAGAGATGTGATGTAATGATGGAATGAGATGAGATGAGATGATGAGATGAAATGAAATGATGAAATGAAATGGAATGAAATGATGAAATGAAATACAATGAAATGTTGAAATGAGATGAAATAATAAAATGAAATGAGATGAGATGAAATGATGAAATGAGATGAGATGAGATGATGAGAGGAGATGAGATGAAATGATGAAATGAAATGAGATGAAATGAGATAAAATGATGAGATGAAATGATGAAATGAGATGAGATGAAATGAAGTGATGAAATGAAATGAGAGGAGATGAGATGATGAGATGAGATGAGATCAAATGATGAAATGAAAAGATGAAATGAAAGAAGAAATGAACTGAAATGAAGAAATGAAATGATGAAATAAAATGGAATGAAATGAAATGAAGAAATGAAATGGAATGATGAAATGAAATAAAATGAGATGAAATGATTAAATGCGATGAGGTGAGATGAGATGAAATGAAATGAAGAAATGAAATGAAATAAAATGAGATGAGATGAGATGATGAGATGATATAAAATGATGAAATGAAATGATGAAATGAAATGATGAACAGAGATGAAATGAGATGAAATGAAATGAGATGAGTTGAGATGAAATGATAATAGGATTTGATGAAATGAAATGAGATGAGATGGTGAGATGAGATGAGATGATATAAAATGATGAAATGAAATGATGAAATGAAATGAATAAATGAAATGGAATGAAGTGATGAAATGAAATGAGATGAAATGTTGATATGAGATGAAATGATGAAATGAAATGATGAGATGAGATGAAATGAAATAGGATGAAATGATGAAAAGAGATTGTGAAATGAAATGATGAAATGAAATAAAATGAAGAAATGAACAGAAATGAAGAAATGAAATGAAATGAAATGATGAAATAAAATGAAGGGACGAAATGAGATGAAATGAGATGAAACCAGATGAGATGAGATGAAATGATGAAATGAAATGAGATGAGATGAAATGATGAAATTAAATGAAATGAAGAAATGAAATGGAATGAAATGATGAAATGAAATACAATGAAATGTTGAAATCAGATGAAATGATGAAATAAAATGAGATGAGATGAAATGAAATGAGATGAGATGAGATGAAATTATGAAATGATTAGATGAGATGAGATGATGAGATGAGATGAAATGAAATGACGAAATGAAATGAGATGAAATGATGAAAAGAGAAATGAAATGAATGAACTGAAATGAACTGAAATGAAGAAATGAAATGAAATGATGAAATAAAATGAAAGGATGAAATGAGATGAAATAATGAGATGAGATGATGAAATGAAATGAGATGAGACGAGATGAGATGAAATAATGAAATGAAATGATGAAATGAAATGAGATGATGAGATAAAATGAAATGATGAAATGAAATAATTAAATGTAATGAAGAGGGGTTCTCGACAAGATGGCGATGGAGCAGCACTGCCTGTGTAACTCTCCACCGAGAACACAAAGAGACTCTGATTCTCACCCTGGAGTCTGTGGATCCCATCATCTGCAGCCTGCTCTTCACATGGAGCTCGAAGGTAGACTTTGCTGAGGCATCGCCAAGGTCTGGGCAGCTAATGTGGTGACTGCTGTTGCCATTCTGATTGGCAGCCATTTCACATTGCACCGCCAATGCCTGGGGCGAGCAGTGGCCTCCTCCGAGGTGGCGGAGGTGCCACCACCCCCCTCTCCAAGGTGGCGGAGGCGCCGCCGCCCCCCCTCTGAGGCGGTGGAGGCGCTGCCGCCCCCCCTCCGATGTGGTGGACCCGCCACCGCCTCCTCCTCCGAGGCAACCAAGTCTCCACCCTCTGTCTCCTCCGAGGAGGTCGAGCCTCTGCCCCCTCCTCCAAGAAGGCCGAGCCTCTGCCTACTCCTCTAAGGCGGTCAAGCCTCCGCCTCCTCCTCTGAAGTGGCCAAGACTCCACCCTCTGTGTCCTCCTCTGAGCAACCGAGCCTCCACCTCCTCCTCCAAGCTGGCCGAGCCTCTGCCTCCTCCTCTGAGGTGGCCAAGCCCCTGTCTCCTCCTGCGAGGCGGCCGAGCCCCCACCTCCTCTGAGGCGGCCAAGCCTCTGCCTCCTCCTCTGAGACGGCAAAGCCGCTGCCGCCTCAAGGCGGCCGAGACTCTGCCCTCCACCTCTTCCTCCAAGGCGGCCGAGCCTCTGCCCCTCCTCCGAGGAGGCCAACCTCTGCCTACTCCTCCGAGGCAGTCGAGCCTCTGCCTCCTCCTCCGAGGCAACCGGGACTCCACCCTCTGCCTCTTCTGAGGCGGCCAAGCCTCCGCCTCCTCCTCTGAGGCACCAAGCCTCCGCCTCCTCCTCTGAGCTGGCCGAGCCTCTGCCTCCTCCTTTGAGGCAGCCGAGCCTCTGCCTCCTCCTCTGAGCTGGCCAAGCCTCTGCCTCCTCCTCCAAGGTGGTTGAGCCTCCACCTCCTCCGAGGCAGCCGAGCAACCACTTCCTCCGAGGCAGCCGCCACACAGAGGCGGCCATTACACATTGCACCGCCTGTCCCAGTGGCCCAGCTGCCACTGCTGCCACCATTGCTGTTGCTGCTGCCACTGCCGCCAAGGCAGGCATTCCACATCACACCATCAGTGCCTGAGGGGTGGGCAAGTAGCTGAGATAAAGACCATCTGGAGCGAGGGATAACACCACCTGCTGGAGATTCAAGCCCACCACCAGCAAGCACTGGTCCAAGGCCTGGGGTCCCTTGGTCCCACACAGGGCCGGATACTGCAGCCCCCTGCTGCTGCTGTTCCACTGCATGCGTAGGAGTCTCGGGTTTCAGCAAGCTCCCTGGCTACATTGTCTCTCATTGTCACCAAGCCGCTGGTCACTCAGGGAGGCTCTGGACACCCGCCCCTGAGAGACACCGGTCCCATTCCTGGTTGAAGTACCCTGTGGGGGTCCCAGAGCCACTCTCACCACTGACCGTATGCCCGTAGGAGCTTTGGAACTCTGGAGCCCTGGGCCCACCCTGGCTGAGGCACTCAGTCCGTGACCTCAAGCTTGGGGACCCAGACAAGCAGAGAGAAAGGAATCTACAAACGAGAACCTGCCTCCGCCTTTCTTCAGGCAGAGATTTCCATTGCCCTGCCCACCTATCAACACAGTCCAACTTGGTTTCTAAGGTAACGTTGCTAAACAGGAGACAAAGCCCCACCCCTAAGCGAATCAGATAAAAGCAACTCCCAGGCAGCCAAACGCAAGCTGTGAGTAAACCTAGCTGCCTGCAATGGAAAAATAAAGGGGAAAGGCTGAGATCAGAGCTGAAGTGATTTTAGTCTGATCTCTTATTGCGACTTATGATTTTATCATTTTGACTGTTTATTTTGATCACGATCATTGTTTGCCTTCTGACCTACACTGTTTCATGTTTATATTGGTCTGTTTTTGTGTAGCTATCAGTATTCTTTAGGGAATCTTTCTTACATGTCTTCCTCCACTTCTCTCCAGCCTTGTGTCTCTTTCTCACCTGATAGCTGGTATGTATGTCTGTTTTCCCTCTCACTCTTCTCTTTGACTTCCTATTGACTCCCTCTTCCTCCATTATTTTCCTCTTTTATACCCCCATTTTAATCTAGGAACCAAGACTACATACTGTTGAATGGACAGATTGTAAGGCAGAAGGAAATAGGTTCCAGTGAGCTCACACACCTGTTTTTGGATACAAGAATCAGCATATACACTCTGAACCACAGCTTCCCTCTCAATTAAACCTCAAAATTGCAAAAAGTACAGATTGCAGCCTACACTCCAACCACAAAAGTGAACAAAGCCAGAAGACCCTCATAAGGAAGAACAGGATATAGCAGAAGAGAAATAAAAGCAACCCCACCTTCCTCCAAAAATAGAACTAAAGAAGGGGAAGTAAGGGGGAGAGAGAAAAAAAATCTACAAAAATGAAGAAAAACCAAAAGAAGAGTATGGGTCTCTCCCAGACCCCCGGGAAGGCAGACACTGAGAAAATTGACTTCAGAATGCAAACAATGAAGAGCCCCCAGAATGAAGGGTCTCAAACTACAAACGTTGACATCAAGACAATAATGGAGAGATTAAAAAGAATTGAGGAGACACAAGAAGAAACTAGGAAGGAGCTGATATCTGAGATAACAGTAATAAAGAATACTGTGAATGAAATAAATAACAAACTGATGAGCATGGAAAGCAGAATTACCCAAGCAGAAGAAAGAATCTCAGAGCTTGAAGACCAAAACACAGAAGTAACCCAAACTCTTAAAAACACAGAAAACAAGCTCAAAAAGACAGAACAAAACCTTCAAGAGATGAGCGATTACTTCAAGAGACCAAACCTAAGAGTAATTAGCATACCTGAGGCAGAACGACAGAGACCACACTAGAAAAAACTTTCCATGAGATCATTCAAGAAAACTTCTCTTATCTAATCAGTGACACAAAAATTCAAACATAAGAGACTCAGAGAAACCCTGCAAGACAACAAATGAGAAGACCAACTCCTAGACACATAATTCGCCTAAAGAAAGTAGGCATAAAAGAAAAAATACTAAAGGCAGCAAGAGAAAAAGGTCAGATTACCTACCATGGAAGACCAATCAGAATAGCAGTAGATTTATCTACAGAAACCCTACAGGCTAGAAGAGCTTGGAGCCCTATCTTCAAAGTCCTAAAAGATAAACAATTTCAACCAAGAATAACTTACCCAGCCAAGCTCAGCTTCATCAGCGAGGGAGACTTAAAGTCTTCCCAGATATCCAATCCCTAAGAACGTATGCTGCCACCAAACCATCTCTACATGAAACACTTAAGAAAGTACTAAACACAGAAGAAAAGGAAAAAAGAACAACGTTCTTCAAAAGAGTACAGGGTAAAGAATTAAATACACATGAACCAACCCCCAAAACAAAAGAAAGACAAAAAAGAACAAAGTGGAAGAACAACACTATAAGAACTCTATGAAAGGAATGAACTCCACATTTCAATAATTAGGCTGAATGTGAATGGACTAAATGCACCACTAAAAAGACAGAATGGCAAAATGGATAAAATATCACCAGGCAACAATATACTGCCTTCAAGAG
The DNA here is from genome assembly GCA_027257055.1 of Cephalopachus bancanus. Taxonomy (NCBI): domain Eukaryota; kingdom Metazoa; phylum Chordata; class Mammalia; order Primates; family Tarsiidae; genus Cephalopachus; species Cephalopachus bancanus. Next base: position 37,877 of record JAPVLO010001777.1, on the reverse strand, counting down.
ACTCACCTCCCTAGAAAGGACATACACAGACTCAAAGTAAGAGGATGGGAAACAAACTTTCAGGTGAATGGAACACAAAAGAAAGGAGGAGTCGCAATCCTAATTTCAGACATAATAACATTTAAGCTGTCAAAAATTAAAAAAGATACAGAGGGCTACTACATAATGATAAAAGGTTCACTCCATCACCAAGAAATATCTATCCTAAACATATATGCACCTAATATACTTGCAACAACTTTTATGAAGCAACTACTAGGAAAACTAAAGAAAGATATTGACTCTAACACCATCATAACTGGGGACTTTAATACCCCACTCAAACCCTAGACAGATCATCAGGACCAAAAATCAGCAAGGAGATCCGGAACCTCAATGTGACTCTGGACCAAATGGACTTAATTGATACCTACAGAATACTCCATCCAAAGACCAGAGAATACACATTCTACTCATCACCTCATGGAACGTATTCTAAGATCGACCACATAATCAGACATAAATCAAGCATAAGCAAATTTAAAAGGACCGAAATTCTACCGTGCACTTTCTCGGACCACAGTGGAATAAAAATAAACATTGACACCATCAAGGTCCCCCCAAAACCCACAAAGACATGGACACTAAACAGCATGATGCTAAATAACTCCTGGGTCAATGATGAAATCAAAACAGGGATCAAAAAATATCTGGAAACAAATGAAAATGAAGAAACATCTTACCAAAATCTCTGGGATACCTTAAAAGCTGTAGTAAGAGGGGAATTTATATCCCTACAAACACACATGAAGAAAATGGAAGGAACACAAACTAACAGCCTAACAAACCACCTGAGGAAGCTGGAAAAGCAAGACCACAAAAACCCTAATTTCAGCAGAATAATCCAGATCAACAAAATAAAAGCACAAATCCAGGACATAGAAGACAAAAAGATAATACAAAAAAATCAATGAAACAAAAAGCTGGTTCTTCGAAAGGATAAACAAGATCCATGATCCCCTAGGTAGACTGACCAAGAAAAAACAAGAAAAAACCCAAATAAGCACAATCAGAAACACATAGGATGAAGTCACATCTGAGCCTGAAGAAATACAAAAGATCATTAGAGACTACAACACACACTTATATGGAAACAAACTTGAAAACCTTAAGGAAATGGAGGATTTTCTGACATCACACAACCTACCTAGTTTGGAACCAGGAGAAATTGAGACCCTAAATAGACCAATGACAATCAAGGAAATCGACTACATAATAAGAAGACTACCTACAAAAAAAAGCCCTGGACCAGATGGCTTTCCAGCAGAAGTCTACAAGACATTTAAGGAGGAGCTGATACCAATCCTACTGAAGGTATTCCAGGCGATTGAAAAAGATGGAACTTTCCCCAAATCATTCTACAAAGCCAACATCACATTGATACCCAAGCCAGGTAAAGATCCAACAAAGAAAGAGAACTATAGGCCAATATCTTTGATGAACATAGATGCTAAAATTCTCAACGAGATCCTAGCGAACCGGATTCAGCAACACATCTCAAAAATCATCCATCATGACCAAGTAGGCTTCATTCCTGGGATGCAAGGCTGGTTCAACATTCGTAAAACCATAAATGTAATTAAATACATCAACAGATGTCAAAACAAAAACCACATGATTATATCATTAGACGCAGAAAAAGCTTTTGATAAAATCCAGCACCCCTTCTTGATAAAAATCCTTGAATATCTAGGTATACAGGGAACATACCTCAAAATAGTAAAAGCCATCTACTAGAAACCCAGTCAGCATACTCCTAAACAGACAAAAATTGGAACCATTTCCCTGAAAACTGGAACAAGACAAGGATGCCCACTCTCACCCCTCCTGTCCAACATAGTATTGGAAGTCCTAGCTGGAGCAATCAGAGAAGAGAAGGCAATCAGGGGTACCCAGGTAGGAAAAGAGGAAGTCAAATTATCTCTCTTTGCAGATGATATGATTGTGTACCTTGAACACCCAAGAGAATCTGTCAAAAACCTCCTTACACTGATAAAGGTCTCTGGCAAAGTCTCAGGATACAAAATAAATGTGCAAAAGTCAATGGTATTTCTTTACACCAATAATAAACAAACAGAAACCCCCCCAAAAACACAATTCCATTCACAATAGCCACAAAAAAAATGAAGTACCTTGGCATCTTCCTAACCAGAGATGTGAAAGACCTTTACAATGAAAACTACAAAACACTGCTCAAAGAAATCAAAGATGACACAAACAAGTGGAAAAATATCCCATGCTCATGGATTGGAAGAATCAACATTGCAAAGATGTCCATCTTACCTAAGGCAATCTACAAATTCAATGCAATACCCATCAAATTACCAGCAACATTCTTCTCAGATGTAGAAAAAACAACATGGGAATTCATATGGAAACACAAACGTCCAAGAATAGCCAGAACAATTCTCAGCAAAAAACAATAACAAAAACAAAACACGGGGTATCACATTACCAGACTTCAAACTCTCCTATAAAGCTACAATCATCAAAACAGCTTGGTATTGATATAGGCATAGCCATATAGATCAATGGAATAGAATTGAGATTCCAGAAGCAAAACCTCAATTCCTCAACCAACTCATCTTTGACAAAACCTCCACCAGCTACCACTGGGGAGAAGAGAACCTATTCAGTAAATGGTGCTGGGGAAACTGGCTGACCACATGCAGAAGATTGAAACAGGACCCCTACCTATCCCCATGCACAAAGGTTAACTCCAAATGGATCAGAGACCTAAATGTAAAACCTCAAACCATAAGAACCTTAGAAAATGAAGGACATACCCTCATGGAAATCAGAACTGGCCTCCAATTTCTGAACAAAACCCAAAACCCACAGGTCATAAGAGAGAGGATAGACAAGTGGGACCTTATTAAACTGATAAGCTTCTGCAAAGCCAAAGAAACCATCAAGAGAGCAGGGAGACAGCCTACAGACTGGGACAAAATATTTGCCAATACCAGGTCAGACAAAGGCTTAACATCTTTGATCTACAAGGAACTCAAATGTGCTGAAAAGAAAACAAACAAACAACCCCATTATAAAATGGGCAAAAGACATGAACAGACACTTCACAAAGCAAGACATCAGAGCAGCCAACAGACATATGAAGAAATGTTCAACTTCACTAATCATCAGGGAGATGCAAATCAAATCCTCACTGAGATATCACCTAACTCTGGTCAGAATGGCAATTATCAACAACTCAAAAAATAACAGCTGCTGGAGAGGGTGTGGAGAAAATGGAACACTTCTACACTGCTGGTGGGAGTGTAAACTAGTGCAATCTCTGTGGAAAGTAGTGTGGTGATTCCTAAAAGCTCTAAATATCAACCTGCCATATGACCCCGCAATCCTCCTAATTGGAATATATCCGGAAGAATACAAATTACTCTACAAAAAAGACACCTACACACGTATGTTTATCGCAGCATTGTTCACAATAGCAAGAACCTGGAAGCAACCATCGTGCCCATCAAAAGAGGATTGGGTTAGAAAAATGTGGTACATATACACGATGGAATACTATGCAGCCATAAAAAAGAAAAAAATCATGAATTTCGCAGCAACCTGGATGGAACTAGAGCCTATAATAGTGAGTGACCTCTCACATTAACAAAGGTCCAAATATTACATGTTTTCACTCATATAATGTACCTTGAACATCCAATCTAATACTATAAGAAAATTACTGACAGTTGTGAGAAACTATGGGGGAGGCAGGGAGATGGGATTAACGAGCATATATCTGTCTGGGGATGGGGAAGCACCTCTAATCAATAGGGTGCCTGAATGAAACGTATTTGTTTACCTAGCCCTTAACTGTAACCCACAACTTCATAATTAAAAAATATTGATTAACAACAACAACAAGAAATGTAATGAAGAAATGAAATGGAATGAATTGATGAAATGAAATACAATGAAATGTTGAAATGAGATGAAATGATGAAATGAAATGAGATGAGATGAAATGATGAAATGAAATGAGATGAGATGAGATGATAAGAGGATGAGATGAAATGATGAAATGAAGTGAAATGATGAAATGAGATGAAATGATGACATGAGATAAAATGAGATGAAATGAAATGAAATGAGATGAGATGAGATGAAATGATGAAATGAAATGAGATGGGGAGATGAGATGATGAGATGAGATTAGATGAAATGAAATGATGAAATTATGAATTGAGATGAAATGATGAGATGAGATGAAATGATGAAGTGAAATGAGATGAGATGAAATGAAATGAAATGATGAAATGAAATGAGATGAGATGATGAGATGAGATGAAATGATGAAATGAAATGAGATGAAATGGTGAAATGAAATGAGATGAGAGGAGATGATAAGATGAGATGAGATAAAATGATGAAATGAAGAAATGAAATGAAATAAAATGAAATGATGAAATGAAGAAATGAAATGGAATTGAATGATGAAATGAAATGAAAAGAGGTGAAATGATGAAATGATGAAATGAGATGAAATGAGATGTGGTGAGATGAGATGAAATGATGAAATGATGAAAAGAAATGAAATGAACAGAGATGAACAGAGATGAAATGATGAAAAGAGATGAGATGAGATGGTGTGATGAGATGAGATAAAATGATGAAATGAAATGAAGAAATGAAATGATGAAAAGAAATGAAATGAGAAGAAACGAAATGAAATGTTGAAAAGAAATGATGAACATAGATGAAATGATGAAATGAGATGAGATGAGAGGAAATGATGAAATTAGATTAGATGAGATGATGAGACTAAGAAATGAAATGGAATGATGAAATTAAATGAAATTAAATGAAATGATGAAATGAGGTGAAATGATGAAATGAGATGAGATGAGAAGAAATGAAATGATGAAATGAAATGATGAAATGGAATGAGATGAGATGATGAGATGAGATAAAATGATGAAATGAAATGATGAAATGAAATGAACTGAAATGAAGTAATGAAATGAAATGAAGAAATGAAATGAAATGAAATGATGCAATGAAATGAGATGAAATGTTGAGATGACATGAGATGAGATGAAATGATGAGATGAAATGATGAAATAAAATGAAATGAAGAAATGAAATGGAATGAAATGATGAAGTGAAATGAGATGAACTGTTGAAATGAGATGAAATGAAATGAAATGAGATGAGATTAGGAGATGAGATGAGATGAGAGGAAATGATGAAAGGAAATGAAATGAAATGAAGAAAAATGGAATGGGATGATGAAATGAAATGAGATGAAATGATGAAATGAATGAATTGATGAAATGAAATAATAAAATCAGATGAGATGAGATGAGATGAAATGATGAAATGAAGTGAGATGCGATGATATGAAATGATGAAATGAAATGAGATGAAATGAGATGAAATAATGAGATGAGATGAGATGAAATGATGAAGTGAAATGAGATGAGATGAAATGATGAAATGAAATGAGATGAGATGAGATAAAGTGATGAAATGAAATGAAATGAAGAAACTACATGAAATGAAGAAATGTAATGAAGAAATGAAATAAAATGAAATTATGAAATGAGATGAAATGATGAGAAGAGATGAGATGAAATGAAATGAATTAAGATGAGATGAAATGAGAGATGACATGAAATGAGATGAGATGAGATGAAAAGTGATGAAATGAGATGAGATGATGAGATGAGATGAGATGATATAAATGATGAAATGAATGATGAAATGAAATGAAATGAAGAAATGAAATGAAATAAAATGATGAAATGATGAGATGAGATGAAATGATGAGATGAGACGAAATGAAATGATGAAATGAAATGAGTGAGATGAGATGAGGTGTTGAGATGTGATAATTAGATGAAATGAAATGAAATGATTAAATGAAATGAGATGAGATGATGAGATGAGATGAGATGTAATGATGAAATGGGATGAGATGAGATGAGATGAAATGATGAAATGAAATGAGTGAGATGAGATGTTGAGATATGATGAGATGAAATGAAATGAGATGAAACGATGAAATGAGATGAGATGAGATGAGTTGATGAAATGAAATGTTTAAATGAAATGAATGAGATGAGATGAGATAGTGGGATGCGATGATGAGATGAAATGAATTGAAATGAAATGACGAAATGAGATGAGATGAGATGAGATAATATAAAATGAAATGAAATGATGAAATGAAATGAAGAAATGAAATGAGGCAAAATGAGATGAAATGATGAGAAGAGATGAGATGAAATGATAAAATGAAATGAAGAATGAACTGAAGTAAAGAAATGAAATGAAGAAATGAAATGATGAAATGAGGTGAAATGAGATGAAATGATGAAATGATGAGATGAAATGAAATTATGAAACGAAATGATGAAATGAAATGAGATGAAATGATGAAATGAGATGAGATGATGAGATGAGATGAGAGGAAATGATGAAATGAGGAGATGATATGAAATGATGAAATGAGATGATGAGATGAAATGATGAAATGAGATGATGAGATGAAATGATGAAATGAGATGAGATGAAATGATGAGATGAGATGAGATGAAATGATGAAATGAAATGATGAAATGAGATAGATGATGAGATGAGATGAGTTAAAATGATGAAATGAAATGATGAAATGAAATGAAATGAAGAAATAAACTGAAATGAAGAAATGAAATGAAGAAATGAAATGAAATTATGAAATAAAATGAAATGATGAAATGAAAGGAGATGAAATGAGATGAGATGAGATGAAATGATTAAATGAAATGAAATGAAATGATGAACTGAAGTGAAGAAATGAAATGGAATGGAATGAAATGAAATGATGAAATGATGAGATGAGAAGAGATGTGATGATGAAATGAAATTAAATGATGAGATGACATGCATGACATGACATGACATGACATGACATGAAATAGCTACATCCTGATAGTTAACATCAGGAGAAGCCAACTTTGCCTGGGACTGAGAACCACACCCAGGAAAGTGAAGCTCTAGTGATGGGTCAGACATGGCGGGCAGAAGGAGGGCATGAAGGCAGACATTTTGGGTAGGGAGGAAATGATAAGGCCGGGGAACCAAGTGTGTCAGGGCCCTGGGGGTGGAGAGGCAGCGTCGTTAGCCGGAAAGGCTCAGAGAGGCCAGAGATGCTGAGGGAGCTCTCGGCACATAGAACCCCCATGGTTTGCTCCTCCAGGTGTTCAGTTGCCTCAGTTGGAATCCTGAGAAGTGGAGGCTTCTCTAAGGGACCTCCACCCCTTCACTGCTCCAGCAGGACCCAAGCTCAACAGACCATGGGGCTCCCATCACCTTCTCAGGGCCCCTCACATCTAGCTGGGGAAGCGAGTTCTACACAGGCTCCACGTTTGTCCCGGTCTCTGAACCTACCCCAGGCTTGGTGATTATCTCCAAACCATGGCTTCCCTTGCTCTCTGGCACGTTCTATGTGCAGCCTGTCTTGGCCGTGCCTTCAGTGTCAGGAGGAGCACACCTCGCCTGGTGTTCACTCTTGAGCCAGACTGCCAGTTAGATTCCTAGTTCTGTTTATTACCAACTGTGTGACCTGCCTAGGCCTCAACTTCCCCATTGGTAAAATGGGGTTAATTGGATTGTTATGAGGATTAAGTGAGCTGACATGTAGACAAATGCATTATTTCTTTGGTTATATATAAAATGAAATTCTGTCTTGCCCAATAAACATCAGGAACAGCTCTAAGGTAGGAAGTCGTGTGTTTGGGGGAGGGATCACAGGACTACGAGATGGAGGGCGACCCACCTGATAGTGGCCAGCAGAGGGAGCTGCTTCCCTGGCCTTCTGGGGTTGACGGTGGGGCCGGGGTCACTCCCAGCTCAGTTCTATGGCGTCAGGCACGTCAGGCCAGTTTGGCATTAAAAACCTTCAGGGCTCTTCCTTTGTGTTCATGAGTTTCTGACCGGAACACATGTCTTGACCCCCTAGAATCGCCCAGCACTGTGCCACGTGTATGTGCGGTTGCCTTTCCTTGGGGAGGCTGGCACCATGCAGTGACAAGTTCTCTGTCTCTCACTTTCTGTTTTCTTGTTTCTCTCCATCTAAAAAGGGAAAAGCAAAATGACTGCCCAGGGCTAGCTTTTCATCGAAGCTGAAGCATCTTCCTCTCAAGCCTTAGTAAATGGAAAACAGCCAGTCTGTCCGTTGGCGTCCCACATGGTCTCCTTGCACAACTGGCAGAGCTTGGCCTATGCTACAGGTGAGGAAACTGAGGCTCAGAGGGCAAAGGGCACTTGTGCTGGGTCAGGGTATCTGTTGGAAAGACTTACCATCTGTGCTGGGCCTGGTGGCTCATGCCTATAACCCCAGCACTTTGGGAGGCCAAGATGTGAGGATCACTTGAGGTCAGAAGTTTGAGACCAGGCTGGGCAGCACACAGCAAGTCCCTGTCTCTACAATAAAATAAAATGATAAAATAAAATAAAATAAAAACTAGGCATGGTGGTGTACACCTATAGTCCCAGCTACTTGGGAAGTTTAGGCAGAGGGTCACTTGAGTCCAGGAGGTCAAATCTTCAGGGAGTTATGATCATGCCACTGCACTCCAGCCTGAGTGACAGAGTGAGACCCTGTCTCTTTTTTTATTCTTTGTTTTTTTAAGTTGGAGTCTCACTCCAATGCCCAGCATGCCGTGCAGTGACACGCTCACAGACACCTCAGCCTCAACCCACTGTGCTCAGGTAATACTTCTGCCTCAGTCTTCCAAGTAGCTGGAACTACAGACACATGCTGCCATGCCTGGCTAATTTTTTTTATTATTTACTTATTGTAGAGATGAGGTCTTGCCAAGTTGCCCAGGCTGTTCTTTAACCCATGATTTCAGGCAGTCCTCTCATCTCAGCCTCTCAAAGTGCTGAGATTATAGGCTTGAGCCACTGTGCCCAGGGAGACCCTGTCTCTTAGAAAAAAAAAAATAAGTCCCCATGACATGTCACATATGCACAGTCTTTATAAATTACAAAGGGTCTTCACATCTAGTCTCATGGGAGAGCATCACAAAACCCCCAAAGTTTAAAGTAGGGACATCTATTATTATTATTCCTCATTGATGATGAGAAAACAGAGTCTTGGAAGATTACAGGTATTTCCACTAGTGGAAATAAATCAATCAGTTAAATTAAGCATTTATTGAGGAGCTACTATGTGTCAGCTACTGTTCTAGTTCTTAGGGAACAAAAGAGAAGCAGAGATAGCCCTAACGTTGAGACAGTATGGTGGATGCTTTGAGGGCTCTAGGACAGCACAGAGGAAAGGGGTGTTGGGGCGGCTTCTTGGATTAGGTGATATCTGAACTGAGTCTTAAAGGATGGCTAGGAAGTGAACAGGTAAGTAGAGGTGAGATGGACACTTGGAGCTAAGAGACAAGGCTAGGCCAAGCACAGGAAGTGGTCCAAGGTGATGGGCAGAAGTCATGGTAGTTGGTTCTTACAGAACAGATGCTTAAAGCAGGCAAGAGAATGACCTCTTTGTGTGCTGTGTGTGTCATGCATGTGTGTGTGCGTGCATGTGCAGTAATGGTGATATGGTCTGTGGAACACACAGCTGCTCTCTCACTCATCAATAAAACCTGAGAGGCAGGTGACTGGGAGGAAAGATGTTTATTTCTGAATTCGGAATTCAAGGAGACAAGTCAGTAGAGATAGCAAGGTCAACTCAGCTCCTAGGATTTTACAATCTGTATTTATAAGCAGAAGCATTGAGGTTTATTATGGATTAATACTAAATGACGTGATTTACAAAGCATTCTGGAAAATTCCAGTTACAATTACGTTTCATCAATTCATTGTCTACATATTTTTGGTACCTATTACTGGGAGCCTGTAATTTAGTTTTATCAGTAACTCTAAGTAAAAGTGTTAGCATAGGCCAGGCTCGGTGGCTCAGCCTGTAATCCCAGCACTTTGGGAGGCCGTTGTGAGGGGATTGACTGTGCCTGTGAGTTCGAGAACAGCCTGGGCAACTTGGTGAGCCCTCCTCTCTATAATACATCAAAAATTAGCCAGGTGTGGGAGCAAGTGCCTGTGGTTCCAGCTACTTGGAAGGCTGAGGCAGAAGGATCACCGGAGCCAAGTGGGTCAATGCTGAGGTGGCCGTGAGTGTGCCACAGCACTCCAGCCTGGGTGACAGAGTGAGACTCCAACTCAGAAAATAAATATGCTAGCAGAACTTAATATAAAGTGGAATATACACCATTAATCAAAGGGTACAACAAAACAAACGTGTACTGGCTATGGTTACATGATTAACATAATTATATTTCTAATGTTAACTATTGACCACAGGGATGAATAACAACCTATTTCACTAGCTCTGTGGCTACAACCGTGGGATCTGTGACTCGTTCTGTGCCAGGGAGGGTCAGCACAGTCTTTTGATTCTAAGATGCAGGTGCATGCAGGGCTGTAACTCTAAGCAATCTAACATTTTTAGTAGTAGAGGCCTACTCTAAGAAGGTCTCCTGGCCAAACTCGGTGGCTCAGTCTGTAATCCTAGCACTTTGGGAGGCCGAGGTGAGTGGATTGCCTGAGCTCACGGGTTCAAGACCAGCCCAGGCAACTTGGAGAGACCTTGTCTCTATAATAAAATTTAAAAATTAGCCAAGCATGGTAGTGCACACCTGTAGTTCTGGCTACCTGGAAGGGTGAAGCAGAAGGATCCCAAAGCCCAGTGGGTCGACGCTGGGGTGGCCATGAGTGTGCCACTGCACTCCAGCCTGGGCAACAGAGTGAGACTCCAATTCAAAAAAAAGAAAAAGAGGGTCTCTTCGTCAGTGGCAGTATCAGATGTTTAGCAGATCCTGGTGGTCAGATATGGTCTATAAAATCTGATGACCTGGGTTCAAATCCTGCCTCCATAACTTAGCTATTTGACCTTAGGAACATTACAAAGTTTCTCTGTGCCTCAGAGACCCTGTGAATGGGGATGATGACAGTGCCTATTTGGTGGCGGCATCGTGAGGACTGTATCAGGTGATACAGGGAAGCCCTTCTAACAGTGCTCAGCATGGAGTGACACTAGGTGATCACTGCAGCCATTATTCAGCCAGGACTGTGGTTCACGCTCTCCAGACCCATTCCCCAAAGGATTCTTTGAGCATCTGAGCTGGAAAAGAACCACAGATTCACTGGGCTTGGGATGCTGTCCATCATATTTTTTGCAAATAAACCAAGAAGAAGGTATGGTCTTGGACTAGAAAGTGACCTTGAAGGTAGAGGACACAGAGAGTAAGAAAGGGCAGAGGTTTTTGGGAGGAAAGTCCATTCCAGACACATCCAGGACATGGTGCGTCCAGAGGGCATTTTTTAGGGGATGGGCTATTACGTGGAAGGGGACAAAGTTACCCCATTTGGCTCTGACTCCAGAGGACAGAGAAGGGCAAAATGGGCAAGTGGACAGGAGTTTCTGAATCAATCACAGCAGTGGAGTGGGCTGCTCTAGGGGTGATGGGTGGGCCCCCCATCATTGTGCTTCCCAGCAGTGAGGGTTTCAAGCAGGGCCTGGAGAACTATCAGTCTTACCCAATAGTGGATGGCTGGTATCAATCTGAAGTTCCAGTGAGCCACTGAGCTGGTGGCATGGTAGAAACACACAAGATGGGGAAAGGAGGAACAAAGACCTGAATACCAGGAGATGTGGCTGAAGAAAGAGGCCCAGTACTGCCTACAACGGAGCCATTAAGCTTCATCCCTTCGGATATGAGCTTGCTCATCACAGAAATGCAAAGGATGACTGGTAGTCCTAGCAGTCATTTTCACTTTAGTATAAATTAGATACACTAATCATCGACTCCATAACAGCTGACTGGTGATGGGAGAGGACAGACAATACCAAATAAGGAGAGAAAAAGACAGGAACAGTGAAGTGGGAAGAGCCCTGAGACATATTCCATTCATCTTAATTTTGCCAAGAGCTATCCCTGGCTGCAACCTGGGAGGGGAGAAAGAAATACTCAGCGGTAAACTTCTGCAATCGTTTATTCATTTCAGCACCCAACTACTGAATGCCAACTATGTACCACATCGTATGCAGGGCACTATGGACACTAGACGCAATCACACACTGTCCAGCCCTCTCAGACCCCCAAGCAAGAGGAAGACAGACATGGCAGCCATGACCTTGAGCCAGCAGGACCAGTGCCATGCTAGAGGGCCTTGTCACACAGAGGATGACATCCCCCATCAGCTTCAACCCAGGCCTCTTCCTCAGAGCCACTCCCCACCCCAGGAGGACAAGGTTAATATGACACCTATTCCACAGAGAGTGAAAGAGAGGCCCACAGAACTTGAGCAATACCTTTGGGAGGCGGCAGAGTCAGGATTAGAGCCGCACCTGACCTCTCTATCTTGGGAGGCTGAGAGGGCTGGACAGTGTCCAACTGCATCTTGTGTCCCCAGTGCCCTGCACACAATGTGGTACATAGTTGGCGCTCAATAGTTGGGTGCTGATATGAATAGATGGTTTATTCATTTAAGTCAGAAGTTTGCCACTATTTCTTCCTCTCCTCCCAGGTTGCAGTCAGGGATAATCCTTGGCAAAATTAAGATGAATGAAGAGCTTGGCCTCTTCTTTCAACTTAAGTGTTTCCCCAGGGCAGGGTCCCAGGGCATCCCCCAGCCCATGGGCCTCCATGTCAATTGATCAGCTTGCCTGCTGCCTGTTTTCTTTCTTTCCTGTGCCCTTTCCAGGGCAAGGAAGACAGGTTGTCACAGCGAGGACCTGCCTGGGGCCCCCAGGCAGGTGGATTATTAGACTCTGAGAGAAGTCATCTGATTCAGGCCCCTGGGGTCTCAGCAGGCTGAGCAGCATGGCTTCTGACCACGATGGAACCCCTGCATACAGGATGTAAATGTCTTTGGCCATGAGAAGGCCTGGCTGCCTCCCAGGGCCTTGGGCAAGGGGCGAGAGGCTCAGGCAGGTCTTATTCCGTGTCGTGTTGCTCCGTGTCTCTGTGACTTGGTAAAGCTGTAGGGATGCAGGCAGATGGGGTGGGGAGGGGTAGGGGAAGGCTATTAAGGACAACCTTGAAAGTACAGTGCTGGGAGAGAGCTGGGCCAGCACCAGAGGGGCCCCTTCCTGTCTCCAGGAGGGCAAACTGAGGCCCAGAAAAGGGAGGGACTAGGCCAAGTTCCGACAGTAGGACACCATCTCAAAAAGTCAACTCATCCTTTGTGGAGCAGCAGGGCAGTCTAAAAGCCACACTCTCAGCTCAGCTCATAAGGAAAAACTACCGTGTGCTGAATCCTACCCCGCCATTCAAAGAGTTTTCCCCTCATGTCTTTGTCTTATCTTGGCAGTTTCTATAGTTGTCATTATCTCCTGTGTACAGATGAGGAGGCTAGCACACAGAGAGGTTAAGTAACTTGTCCAAGGCCACACAGCTTCCAAGTGGAGTGAGTCTTTGCACTCAGGTCTGAACTCATAGCCCTGATCTTCCCCACCCAAGAGGCAGAGCAGAACAGTGGTAAGCATGTGGGTGCCCAGCCTGGACGCTGTGTGGGTTCCAGCCCCATCTCTGTCACTTGCAGACTGTGTGAACTGGGCAAATTACTTTTCTGAGCCATATTTAATCCTTTGTTTAACATGGGGTTAGAAGCATCAGGCTCATGTGGTGTGGCAAAGACTGGTTGAGTGGACATGCCTAAAGGGTTTAGAGTCATGCCTGGAACAGGGAAGGCCCTTGATAAACATTAGCTGCCCTAATTACTACAGCTTGCACTCAGCACAACATCAGGGGTATCCCTGAAAACACGAGTCTGATCACCTTACTCCACTGTTTAAACCCCCCTTCCCCATCTGACAAAGTTGTTTTGAACAGGTTGCATGGTGGTGTGGTTTTTAGCAGTCACAGAAGGGAAAAGAGAGGTCCTCTTGAATGGAGTCTGTATTCCTAGTGTCCTTGGAACTATGTGCATGAAAGACTTGGACATTCTCTGTAGCTAGGAAGAAACCTGCATAGGCATTGAGTTTTAGTACAGGTGGCAGGAAGTTTCCAAAGTGACACCAATGATCCTCGCTTCCTGGAACTCACAGCTTTATGTAATCCTCTTCCTTTGAGGAACTAGCTCAATAGAATATTTCAACATTGAGGGAAATCCTTTATGTGATATGTTTACAAAAGGCTTGACTTCTAGATAGCAGGCTCTTTCCATCACTGCCTTTGATGAAGCAAGTTGCTGTTGTTGGAGAGGCTCTGTGGCAAGGAACTCAGGGTGGCCTCCTACAAATAGCTAACTAGAAACTGGGGGTCTCAGTTCAACAGCACAGTAAGAACGAAATCTGCCAACAATCATGTCATGAACATTCAGATGAGATCCCCAGGCTTGGAAGATTCCTTGGTTAAAGTCTCTTGAGAGACCATGATACAGAAGAACCAGCTAGGGCATACCCAGATTTCTGACCCGAACTGTGATGGAATAAATGTGTGTTTGTTTTAATCCTCTTAGTTTGTGATAATTTGCTATGCAGTGATCGAGAACTAATACATGCACACAAGTCTAGGCTTAGGAATCATCAGAGGACCTGCTGGCACAATCCTTGTAGATGATCACACATCACACAGTTGTGTAGGACATCTATGTGTACCTCTCAGAAAGGACATTTCAGGAAAACCACAGCACACCCTTGGATAAGTACAGACTTAAGCTCAAACATTTAGGCTTGCTACCATATTAATATATGATGTGTAAAGGGCCCCCATTCTTCTACACTGAGCATGTATGTAAGAATCTCTAAGTAGATAATTATGAAAATATACCAAAATAGAGGCCCACATCAAAAAGATATTTGCTATCAATAAGTCATAATGTATACTGCTTTGCAAATTTTCATGTGTTAAAAAGCATAATTATGCTCCAATATTTATTTGAGGTACTGACACTTTAGGCATATATCATGGAAAAGTAAAAGCAGAAAACAATATTTGTTTTGTGTTACTGACCAAGGTGCTGTCAGAATCATAAGGCCCCCAGTAAAATTCTAGTGAACTCTTGGATTCTACCATTCTTAGAAAACATTATCACTTCCTTGGATTAAGCTCCTCATCTGTGACTTTGTGGGCTATGCCAAGGTACAGCGAGGGCCTCAATTAAATGCTGTCATTTATTTACTAAATATGTGACCCTGACTAAGTAATTTAAATAAACTCTGAAGTTCAATTTCTACTTCTTGATAAAAATAAAACATGCTTAAACAATATTATCACAACAATTTAGTGCCTGGCACTTTGTAGGGCTCTGCTCAGTAATTCTCTCCAATTAATTTATCCAGACAAATAGAGTTATTTATGCAGAAAAGTTTTTTGTTGTTGTTGCAGAAAAGCATCCATGGAAATGTCTCAGCCTTCTGCCTTACAATAAAAAAACAATGTTTGGCTCTGAGAAGATGAGATTGAACAGAATTATTTGAGCTGCTTGTAATAAAATGTGACTGGTAGACTTTGGTGGTTCACCACCCCAAGATTTCTTTTTCTTTTTTTTTTGGACTGCTCACTATCATTGCAACATTCAGCACTTTTTTCTGCATCACTATGATAGACAATATTCATATGCTTCTTGGGTAATTGCCTTTTTAGCTTAATCAATGGCATGCAGGCATGAGAAGAAGGTTGTTTTGCTCAACTTTATTTATCTCGTGATTATACTAAGATTATTAAACTGAATCTCCTCTCCCTCCTTTCCTCCCAGGCCCATTCCCCAGTCATTTTCCAAAACCTCTCTTAATACTCAGCTCTTTTGTTAATTTCCCATTGCCATGCTTCACATTACTAAAATATTTCCCCCCTTTATGTAGAATTCCAAATGTAAAGAAAGGCCTGCTGAATGAGTGAACCACTAGTGTGATTCACTTAATCGCTCGTTCAAAAATATTATTTGAGAGTTTACAGCAGTCAGACCCTAGAGATGCAAGAGGAAGGGAAGAGAATGCCTTCATTCTTATGTGTAAAGAGGTTACAACTGTGGTGTGTTCTAGAAAGAAGTTCCTATAAAGGAGTAGTCTTGAGTATTCTTAATGATCATAATAGATGGAAACTGATCAGTCAGGGAGGTGAGGAGAGGGTCCTCTGACCCTTGACCTAAGATTGAAGGGAAAACATGTGAGTGAGAGTGCATGTATATGGGCATATGGAGACAGGAGGTGATGGAGGAGTTAAATCTCCCAAGGCAGAGGGTACAACATGTGCAAAGTCCTGGTAGCTGGAGGACGTGTAGTGTGTTTTTGGTATTGGAAGCAGCTCAATAGAAAGGATCCTGAAGGGGATTCTGGCGGGCAAATTCAGGCCCTGGAGGCCTTGTACACCTAGCGATATGTTCTGGACTCCATGCCTGGAAGAACAGGGAGTCCATGTAAGGTAAGCAGGGGACTGGCATTATTAGAAATTGATTTAGATTTCACAAAAAGCTCTCTGATTGGAGAGTTGGGAATGGATTGGGAGGGATCAGTGGTGGGTGTGTACTGTTGCAATATCTAGGCAAGATGTGTTGGAGGCTTGGACCAGTGTGGCTGCAGTAGAAATGTGAGGTAGAAGGCACTGTGAGCCACTCAGGATATAAAATCCAAATGATACCATGGTGGATAAAATAAGTAAGGTACAGTAGAGATGGGCATCAAGGATAACTTCTCAGTTTCTGGCTTCGCTAATTAATGGCTCCTGTGTCTCCCTTAGCTTTTGTGTGGGGTGCTTTCAAAGTAGCTTTGGAGTTAGAGTCAAGAAGAAGAAAATCTGACAGCATTGTTAAGTATTCTTTGGACCTACCCAAGACTCATAACACTCTTTTCAAGGACTGGAAGCTGTTCTGCTGACACTTGGTCAAAGCCCCTGTCTGAATTATAGCAAGAAGCATGATTGTTAGGGTACTGATTGATTCTCCATAGTGTTGGAACAGCAGGAGCTCTGAACATAAGGGTGTGATGCTATGCAATGTAGTCTGGTAGAAGGGAACTGAGTAACTTTTGGATTTATAAGAGAATACATTTAATTTTAACAGATTATATACAAGATATTGAGTGACATTAAACACAAAGTCAAAACAACCATAACCCATTTAAAACAGCCTTGCAGATAAATGTCTCAAATCTACCAACCTGCCAAATATATTTCTTATCTACACGCATTTGCCAGTGATTTCCACAACACCAGCTATTGCTAATGCTTCTCTGAGAGTTACTTTTGTACCCCTAAGCCTCAAATACAAATGGCATCTCTCTTGAAATAAATGAAATTGACAAGGAAAAACTCCTACATTTGTGATTGTTAATCTTTTGGTCACAGACTCTTTTGGGATTCTGGTGAAATCTTTGAACTGCTCCCTAATCAAAAAAGGAAATTATGTAAACATATGCAGATGCATTTTTCATACATTGCATTGTGTAGCATTCAAAATAGATTTTATTCACATCATATATTATTTAAAATAATATTTACTGAAAAGTGTCACTCACTCTAGATATTTTAGTCATAAGTAAAGGATTACTTTACAACAAAAATTAGAAAAACACAACCTATGAAAGGTAAACAGAAAACAAACCTTAATTATATCCAAAAGTTAAAGTTAACTTTTGGAGGTTCTGGTAAGATGATGACGGCATAGGTGGACTTGTGAGATTCTCTGAACGTGAGTTCTCAAAAAGCCTCTTATTTTTCTCCCCCCACCCCCCAGCCCACCACCAGCCATGCTGATCCGAGACCTGGGGACTTTCAGTCCCACGCAGGGCTGGATATTGCAGCCCCCTGCTGCTGCTGTTCCACCATACGTGACTCCTACCTGCATGGGAGTCTCAGGTCTTGGCTCCCTCCCTGGCTACATCATCTCTCGCCCAGCACCCAGCACCAAGCCACCGGTCACTCAGGGAGGCTCTGGGCACCCGCCCCTCAGAGACACCAGTCCCATTCCTGGCTGAAGTACCCTGTGGAGGGCCCAGGGCCACTCACGCTGCTCACCACCTGCCCTTTGGAACTTTGGAGCTCTGGGCCCACCCTGGCTGAAGCACTCAGCATGTGAGCCCAAGCTTGGGGACCCAGACAAGTGGAGACAAATGGATCTGCAAAAGTGAAACTGCCTCAGCCTACAAAGAAAAGCAGAGGAGAGGCCAGAGATCAGAGCTTAAGTGACTTTAGTCTGATCTCTTATTTTGACTTTTGATTTTATCATTTTGACTGTTTGGATCACTTTTGTTGTTTGCTTTCTGACTTAAACTGTTTCATAATTTTATTGGTCTGTCTCTGTGTAGCTACCAGTATTCTTTAGGGAATCTTTCTTATGTGTCTTTTTTCACTTCTCCCCAGCCTTGTGTCTCTTTCTCACCTGATAGTTGGTATGTATGTCTGTTTTCCCTCTCACTGTTCTCTCTTTCTAACTTCCTATTGACCCCCCTCCTCCATTATTTTCCTCTTTTATACTACCTTTTAATCTAGGGACCAACCTACATACTTCTGCCTGGACAGATTGTAAGGCAGAGGGAAATAGGTTCCAGTGTGCTCATACACCTGTTGGTATATACTAGAATCAGCATATACATTCTGAACCACAGCTTCCCCCTCAATTAAACCTCAAAACTGCAAAAGGTACAGCCCACAGCCACACTCCACCCTCCACCCTCAAGGTCAGAAGACCCTCATGAGGTAGAACAGGATATTGCAGAAGTGAAACAAAAGCAACCCCACCTACCCTCAAAAACAGAATTAAAGAAGGGGAGGGAAAGGGAGAGAGAGAAAAATCTACACAAATGAAGAAAAACCAAAAGAAGTATATGGGTCTCTCCCAGACCCCTGGGAGGGCAGACACTGAGAAACTGACTTTGGAATGCAAACAACGAAGAGCCCCCAGAATGAATGGTCTCAAACTACAAACCTAGATATCAAGACATTAATGGAGAGATTAAAAAGAATTGAGGAGACACAAGAAGAAACTAGGAAGGAGCTGATATCTGAGATAACAGTTATAAAGAATAATGTGAATGAAATAAATAACAAACTGATAAGCATAGAAAGCAGAATTACCCAAGCAGAAAAAAGAATCTCAGAACTTGAGGACCAAAATATAGAACTAACCCAAAGTCTTAAAAACACAGAAAATAAGCTCAAAAAGACAGAACTTCAAGAGATGAGTGATTACTTCAAGAGACCGAACCTAAGAGTAATTGGCCTTCCTGAGGCAGAAAGAGACACAGAGACCACACTGGAACAAACTTTCCATGGGAAAATTCAAGAAAACTTCCCTTATCTAACTAGTGATGCAAAAATTTGAGCACAAGAGATTCAGAGAAACCCTGCAAGACAACAAATGAGCAGACCAATACCTAGACACATAATAATTCACCTAAACAAAGTAGGCATAAAAGAAAAAATCCTAAAGGCAGCAAGAGAAAAAGGCCAGATCACCTACCATGGAAGACCAATTAGAATAGCAGCAGATTTATCTACAGAAAACCTGCAGGCTAGGAGAGCTTGGAGCCCTATCTTCAAAGTCCTAAAAGATAAACAATTTCAACCTAGAATAACTTACCCGGCCAAGCTAAGCTTCATCAGTGAAGGAGAATTAAAATCTTTCCCAGATATCCAATCCCTAAGAACTTATGCTGCCACCAAATCACCTCTACATGAAACACTTAGGAAAGTATTAAACACAAAAGAAAAGGAAAAAAGAACAACATTCTTCACAAGAGTACAGGAAAAAGAATAAAATACACATGAACCAACCCCCAAACCAAAAGAAAGACAAAAAAAACCCAAGTGGAAGAACAACAACTCTATAAGAACTCTATGCTAGGGACAAACTCTCACATTTCAATAATTAGCCTGAATGTGAATGGACTAAATGCACCACTGAAAAGACATAGAATGGCAAAATGGATAAAATATCACCAGGTAACAATATACTGCCTTCAAGAGACCCATCTCACTAGAAAGGACATGCACAGACTCAAAGTAAGAGGATAGAAAACAAATTTTCAGATGAATGAAACAGAAAAGAAAGGAGTCGCCATCCTAATCTCAGAGAAAATACCATTTAAGCTATCAAAAATTAAAAGTGATACAAAAAGCCACAACATAATGATAAAAGATTCACTCCATCAACAAGAAATATCTACCCTAAACATTTATGCACCCAACATAGGAGTACCAACTTTCATAAAGCAACTTCTAGGAAAACTAAAGAAAGATATTGACTCTAATACCATCATAACTGAGGACTTTAATACACCACTCACAACCTTAGACAGATCATCAGGACAAAAAATCAGCAATGAGATCCGGAACCTCAATGTGACTCTGGACCAAATGGACTTAATTGATACCTACAGAACACTCCATCCAAAGACCACAGAATACACATTCTACTCATCACCACATGGAATGTATTCTAAGATCGACCACATAGTTGGCCATAAATCAAGCATAAGTAAATTTAAAAGGACGGAAATTCTACCATACACCTTCTTGGATTACAGTGGAATAAAAATAAACATTAACACCAACAAGGTCCCCCCAAAACCCACAAAGACAGAGATCAAAAGATACCTGGAAACAAATAGAAATGAAGAAATATCTTACCAAAATCTCTGGGATTCCATGAAAGCTGTAGTAAGAGGGGAGTTTATATCCCTACAAACACACATGAAGAAAATGGAATGATCACAAATTAACTGGATTAAAAAATGTGGTACATATACACGATGGAATACTATGCAGCCATATAAAAGAACAAAATCAATTTCTCAGCAACCTGGATGGAACTAGAGTCTATAATACTGACTGACCTCTCACAGAAACAAAGATCCGAGTATCACATGTTCTCACTCATATAGTGGACCTTGAACATTCAATGTAATAGTATAAGAAAATGACTGACAGTAGTGGGAAACTATGGGAGGGGAGAGAGATGGGATTAACGGTAGTAAATATCTCTCTGGGGTTGGGGAAATACCTCTTATCAACAAGGGTGCCTGAACGAAATGTATTTGTATACCTAACCCTTAACTGTACCCCACAATATCATAATAAAAAATATGATTATAAAAAATAATAAAATTTCTAGTTTTCTCTTAAAAAAATTAAATTAAATTAACTTTTAAATATAAGTTAGAACACTTGTTTTGCAAGTGTAAGAAATTTTAATTGTCATAAGTCTTTGACATGACAACAGGGGTGTCATCTTTAACATCCAGTCAATGTTCTGTGCCAGTGGTTTTAATGGCAACAAAATTGAGTAAAGAAAAAAGTCATTGATACAGGTAGTAACAACAAAATCAGAACTCTCATTGGTTGTGTTGCCATGGAAATGTAGGCTGAGTCAGGAAAGTAGGATCTTCAAGATTCTTCCCATTTGATTCTTGTCCCACAATCCCTTTGTACTCAACTCAATTGGGTCAACTATTGCTGGTTTTAATTTGATATCTGTTTGTATCAATGATCTATTGTTGCATAAAAATTAGCCCCAAACTTACTGGCTTATAAAAACCACATTATCACAGAAATGGTGTAATGAGGTAGTTGTAGTTCAGATTCTTTCATATCTCTGTCAAGATGTTCATTGGGACAGCAGTCATCTGCAGTCTTGGCTGGGGTTGGAGGATCTGCTTCCAAGATGGTGCCTTCACATGGTTGTTGTTAAGAGGGCTCTGTTCCTTACCCTGTGTGCCTTTCTGTAGGACTGCAAGAGTAGCTACACAATATGTCACTGGCTTTCCCTGAGTGAAATATCCCAGAGAAGGAATCTTGGATAATCTTGGATGGCATACAATATTACTTGTGCTATACTTTATTTATTAGAAGTGAGTACTGAGTTCAACTCTACATTCATGGGTAAAGCAACTAAACTCTATTGAAAGTAGAAGTATCAAATGATCCTTGTATGTATTTTAAAACCACTACACTATGTCACCAAAGAAAGAACTGTGTATTCATGTTTTAGTTTTCAGGTGGTTTGAGCAAAGTTAACAGAACAATTTGTATATATTTCCAGGTTCTAGTGACTTTTATGCAGAGAAAATTATAAGACTTTGTCACTCTCACTCTAGAATGTGCTGCACCATCCTCTTATCACTCTTACAGAGGCAGGGCATTTCTGATGTGTGTGAGTTTAAAATTTTTCATGCATTCTATACATATTCAAATGGTTTTTAATATGTGGACTCTGTACTATTGAGAGTAGATTATAGTAAAATTGTGAAACTATAGTGTCTGCTGGTGCCCCAGCATGGCAGTTTTGGAGAGGAAGAAATAGGACTGGAGGATGTAACCTACCCCATAGATGTGCTCCTATAGGACAGGACTTATCCCAATGTTCCAGAACCGTGCTTGGCACATAGGTGCTGCAAAGAAGTATTTGTTGAATCAATGAATGGAGGCTCATGGAGTTCGTCTTGGACCAGCAGGTTCTAGTTGTTGCTGTAGTAATGCTGTACTAATGCCATGTCAAGAGTCTAGAAGATTGGAGCAATGGTAGGAATGACCGCTGTAATTTCAAGGCTGTGCCATCTCTACTCTGTTCAGTGTTTTCTGCCCAGTATGAAGAGTCCATGGATCTCCAGCATATGTTTGTATAGGGTCAGTCATCAGTGAGGTGGCTCTGCTGATCTTGGCTGAGCTGGCTGACACATTGGAAAGTCAGCTGGCTATTGAATGATCTAGGCCAGCCTCAGCAGTGATGGCTGGGGGGACTGGGCTTAGCTCCATGACTCTCTCATATTGTGGTAGGCTAACTCGGGCATATTCTCAGAGTAGTGACAGAGGTACAAGAGAGACAAGACCAATCCTACAGGTGTATTTCAGGTCTGTTTGGCAAGCATTCCATTGGCCAAGCATCCCATGCCTGAGCTCAGTGTCAAAGAAGGAGGGCAGTGAACAGTTCTATAGCACAAACAGGCATGAAGAATTGGGACATTTTCTTAAAAGTCTATTATAGGAAGACAAATAATAGCTAGATTTTCTCTGTTAAAGAAAGGGGTTCATGAACATTTGCCATCAAGAGACAGATAGTAAATATATTAGGTTTTGCAGGGTACATACAAACCCTGTTCTATATTCTTCTAATTCTTCTCTTCCTTCTTTTTCCCTCTCTTATTCTCCTTTTTTTCCCTCTACTCCTCCTCCTTCTTTTAATACTTGTTTGAAAATGAAAACAAAAAGTATTCTTAGCCTGCAAGACAGATTTAATTGATGAGCCATAGTTTGTCAATCCCTGGTTTAAGAAAAAAAAATCTTGATACTAAAAATCATATACAATATTCTATTGACAAAGGACATCTTGACACCTGTCATTTAATTGATCTTCATGACAGCCTGGTTGTTGGAGGTAGATATTACTAATATCTCCTCTTTTCATATGGGGAGAGATAGAAACTTATTTCATGGAACTGGGATCCATGCTGTGGTGGGGGCTTGGAGGGCCATTGGTGATTACTCAGGCATGTCCTGTGAGGATAGCTGCTCATCTTCAATGAGTTTAAGGCTAAGCTTCCAGGAGGACCATCAGAGTGAGGAGAGTGTTCTGTTCCACCCTCCTGAGAAAACACACTCCATGGGCAGAGAGAAGCTATTACATTATGTTAATTTCAACTCAACCCATGTTGAGAGGAGACTGATTTCAAGGGTGCTGAAGGTGACGCATTGGATTCCCAGGTGTCCTCTCCCACTCTCTACTTCATTAACATGGCTATCCTTAATGTGTTTCATAACTCCACCATAACTCTGCCTTCCAGAGAGGCTTCTGCTCTACTAAGAAGCCTTTAGATATAGTGTTTAAGAGAATGTGTTTAATACACGTCTTCATAGTGATTATAACATTTTTTCTAAGTCAAAATATAATGAATATACACATTTTGCTCCCCTGTACTTAATCCACAAACATAGCTTGTACTGTTTTTTTCTTCTCCAGCCCACAACCCAAGCAGTGTCATAGAACTAACATAGTAGCACATTTAGAAATACTCTTTTGTTTATGCCAAGTGTCACTTAGCTGTTTGGAGAGGAATTCAATCTTGTTTTTATGAGCAGTAAAATATAGTTTGTATAGGTCCACATGGGTTACATTGATGCAATTTTTCAGCAGTCCTCCAAAAAAGGGAACTAAAATGAGTCATCCAATTAGTTGACTGGACATTTGTTTGAAAGTTGCCAGAGAGGTTTGTTGATTTATCCCAACTTGGCTAAGATTGGCTTATTCTAGAAGTTGACTTGTTTTAGAAGTTTGGCCTGTGATAGCCTTTTCTAGGGTTACCCAAAGTATACTTTATAAATATTTATTTTTCAGGATGCTGAGAAGTGTTATAGAATAAAGAAACACATTACTAAACTAATTGAGTGGCATCTAGGCTAAAGAAAATTTAATTAAATGAGTATTACTGCAGGACTTCTCAGAGACTTTAATACACAAATATGCATATTGAATTTCCAAGAAGGGGTTACAGCTTCCAAATCTACGTGACCTGGGAACCTTGTTGTGTTCACAGAGCATTCTGTGATATATTACTCCAAAGCACAAGCTTTAAGAATCACTACCATGAGCAAAATGTCACCAACACCCTGTATCAGAGGTGCATCCTGGGAGTACCCTCAGCAGTGAAGAGTTATGTGAACAGTAGCTTGATTTTCAAATAATAAAATCAAACCTCAGTATTTTAAGGAAGATGTCATAAAATGTCATAAAATTATGACTGATATATATATATATATATAAAATCATACAATTATGGCAAATATATACATATTTTTTCCCCTCCATCCCTGGAATTAAGAAGATAGGATAAACTTAATCATTTCTAAGGTTCTGTGACTTTAAGTCCTGTTCTAGAATTTCAAAAGCAGCTAGATAAAGCAGCTGTCAGAATATCACAAATTCTTGTCCTGTTTTGAGTCTTACCCTCCTCTTTGCCTTCATGCAGAATTTCACTGATGGTGTGACTGACAGAATACATTTTAATTGCTCTCTGGTACAGTTTCACAATATATCAAGCTTTGCTTACTTTCACGCATAGTCACTATACAAACTGATTGCTATTCAGAAAGTTAATCTAATCTCTAAATTTATGAACAACAAGCTATGTATTTTCCTTCTCTTTGTGGTGGTTGATCTTTTCTCTCTGAGTATTCTGCACAACATTGCTGCAATCCACTTATATTGAGCATCTCCAACCTGCTGTCCTGCAGGCAGCCTCAGTTCCATGTGGCCAAAACCAAACTCATTATCACTGCCATGAGTCAGTTCCTCTTCCTGTTTTTTCTCCCATTGCAGCTAATGCCATTACAATCCCCTCAGTTTCCAAAGTTAGAAAGTTCTGAGTAATTTTTTATTTCTTCCTCTTCCTTGCCCTCCATTAGCTGCTAAATCCTGTGGATGCTACCTCTGAAGTATTTCTCAAGTCCCCATCTTCTTTTTGTTATCACAAGCACTGTCCTCATTCAAGGTTCCATTTTTCTTAGATGGACCATATGGTTCTTTTGGCATGATCTCTATCACCATCCAGCTAATACTTTTTCTACAGCCTTGATTTCTGATTTTATTACTAAGATTTTTAACATTTCTGAGAGCTTCTTCTTCTCTGAGTGTTTTACATACATTGTCATTCAGTCTTCTTATTCCAAGTGATAAAAACCTACTCCACAATAGCTTAATGGAAAAGAAAGGTGGTTAATTAGGCTGCACGACTGGACAACCTAGAGTTGACGTAGCTTCCATACAGGCTGAATCTTGGAGTTGTCATTCAAGAAATGCCCTGTTTGCTTTCTCTCTCAGCAATCCATCTCTCTCTCTCTCTCTTTTTGTTGGTTCCCCACTGAAGTAACATGTCTCATTTGAGTGGTGACATGGTTTCCAGCAGCCGTCCCAAACTTACTGTCCATCTGTTCAGTAGCTCCAATGGAGAAAGGAGTTCTCCTACACACATTCAATATATAAATCTTAGAAATAAATGTCACCAGCTCTCATGAGGTCATGTGCCCAATCCTTCAACCAAGCTGCTGTGAACAAAGGGATGAGATGCTCTGATTGGCCAGGTCTTAGTCACCTGCCCTCTTCTAACGTCAGACAAACTGAGTCTTCAGCTTTACCCAGCCACAGGAACTTAGATTGCAGGGTGAGTGTAATTTCCCCCTAAAAAGTGGAGGATTGCCATCAGAGGTGGGTAAATGAATAAGTAGTTGACAAAAGAGCAGATGATCCTCACTCATGGCACTCAGTATGTTCTGTCACCTCATTCTACCTACATTTCTCACCTGGTCTTCTGTTCCTGAATTCTGAGAACCAGATTCCCTGTGCTCTAAATGACTCATCTTCCCATGTGTGTGTGCCGCAAGTTCCCTCTGCCTGCCGAGAACCATGCTGTTCTCATGCCTAAAACACCCTCTGAGCCATCACAAGCTTATTCCCTCTGTAAATTCAGTTCAAATGCCTTCCACTTCAGAAGGACCCCTTAAACTTGCCCTTGTTCCCCAGCCTGAATTAGTCTCACAGCATGATATCTGTACTTCTATCATGGTTCTTGCCATGAAATGTCTAATCATAGAATTGGTTTCACATGTTCCCACCTCCTGTACTAGACACTAACAACATGACAGCAGGACCCCTTCTTCCTTCATTCTCTCTCTTTCTCCCTTCCTATCTCTTTCACTCCTTCCTTCTCTCCTTTTCACTCTTCCCTCCCTCCTCCCTTTCTTTTCTTCCTCTCTCTGTCCATTCACAAATGTTTATTCAACTCCTATTATATGCCAAGCACTATACAAGGTACTGGAGATACACTGAGGAACAAAGCAGATGTGGTTTTTGTTATCATGATGGGCAAGACTAGTGATAAGCAAATAAGTAGTTAACAAGGTAAGAGCAATCCCCCGTAAGTGTTCCAAAGAAATAGAGACAAGTGATAGGCAGTAACTTTGGGAGAATTGTGTGGGTCTAAGGATAATGGATAAGACAGATCCAGGTACTAGGGCAGAGCAGAGGACCATAGGACTTCCAGGTAGTTGGCTAGGAGAAGAGCTGAGGGGACAAAGAGGCAAGTGGGGCCAGATCATGCAAAGTGGTGGCAGAAGTTTACAATTCCCCATAACATTTGGAAGAACAGAAGATATTTTTGAATTTGATAATGTTCTAAAAGAATGAAGTATATATGCTGACCATGTTGTCCAAATCCTTTTTTCATTTTAGTTCAGATCTCTCTTCTAAAGTTTTAACATTCATTTACATTCAGTTCTACACTTAATAAGTCCTCTTTGACCAAAAGGAAAAAGACACGTAAATCAAGGGCTGTGACAGAAACCCCAGATTGGAAGACCGAGGTGTGTACCATCCACTGTTTGGCAGGAAAATAGCTTTTGTCACAGGCAGTTAGAGGAGGTTTTGTTTGACTGAGTTGATTTTTTTGATCGTTATTGGTCTGTGTAGGCTTTCAATTTCTTCCTGTTTCAGTCATGGGAGGTTATGTGATGCCAGGAATCCCTCCATTCCCTCTAGATGTTCTAGTTTTTTGCATACAGATGTTTGTAGTAATCTTTGATGATCTTTAAACCTCCTTCAGGGTTAGTTGTGACAAAGTCTTTTTCATTACTAATTATGTTAGGTTGGACTCCCTCTCTCTCTCATCAATCTGACCAGGGGTCTGTTGATATAACTATCCTTTCAAATAACCAGTTTTCTGTGTCTTTGGCCTTGATATAATTTTTTGGACTCTATTTCATTCAACTTTGACTTCATTTGAATAATTTCAATTTTTCTACTAAGTATTGGATTGAATTGCTCTTGAGTTCCTAGCTCTCATAGGTGTGATGTTAGACTGTTACTTGAGATCCCTCTTTTCTTGATATATGTAGGCAATGCTATACACTTTCCTCTCACCATAAATTTCATGGTGTCCCACAGGTTTTGGTATGTGTGTCTTAGTTTTCCTTTGTATTCAGGAATATTTTAATTTCTATCATGACTTCTTTGTTAACCCAAAAGTCTTTTAGAAGCATGTTTTAAAATTTGCTTCTGTTTATGTGTTTTGGGGAACTCTATAGGTGATTACATTTATTTTATTTCAATGTGGTCTGAGAAGATCTTGGTATTATTATTATTTTTTCAAGATGTGGGATACAATTCAAGATTACGTGTACAAGTGGTCATCATACAGGAAAAGTTTGGGCTTGCCTTAGGTCTCTACTTTGCCTGCTTTGAGATCAGGTACACTTACTGATGATATGTACCCCTCAGCCCTTTCCTGGCAGTATCCCACCACTGCCAATCCCTCTCATACATTGGTAAGTGTTCAGGGTCTGTTTATGAGTGAGAACATATGGTACTCAGTTCTTTGTTTCTGTTATAGATCACTGAATATTATAGACTCAAAATAATTGCTGATAAGTCCACAATTGTCCTTATTTGTGACGACATAATATTCCATCATGTATATGTACCACATTTTTCAATCCAGTACAGTTTTGATAGGCAGCAAGGCTGGTTCCGTGTTTTTGCTCGTATGAATAGTGATGCAATAAATATGAATGTGCAGGTATTCTTTAGGTAGAATGATTTGAGTTCCTCTGAGTATATTCCCTTGAGGGGGATTGCTGGGTACTATAAAAGGTCAATTTCTAGTTCTTTTGGAATGGCCACACTGTTTTCCATAGAGGTTGAACTATTTTGCATTCCCACCAACAGTGTAGAAGTGTTCCCTTTTTTTCACATACTCACCAGTACCAGTAGTTTTTTGTTTTATTAATGATGGCCATTCTTACTTGGGTTAGGTGGTATCTCAGTGTGGTTTTGACTTGCATTTCTCTGATGATTAGTAAGACTGAGCACTTA
This sequence comes from Cephalopachus bancanus, assembly GCA_027257055.1. NCBI lineage: Eukaryota > Metazoa > Chordata > Mammalia > Primates > Tarsiidae > Cephalopachus > Cephalopachus bancanus. The sequence continues at coordinate 9,035 of JAPVLO010001777.1, read as the reverse complement.
TTCTTGTGTCTGCTGACAGTATGTATTCTTTTGAGAAGTGTCTATTCATGTCTTTTGCCCACTTTTTAATGGGGTTGGGTTTTTTTGTTTGTTTCTTTGTTTGTTTGTTTTTACTTCAGCATGCTTGAGTTCGTTGTAGATTCTGGATCTTAGGCAATTGTCAGACATACAGTTGACAAATTTTTTTTTCCCTTTTTTGGGCTATCTCCCCATTATATTGATGGTTCAGTTTGCTTTGCCAAAATTTTTCAGTTTAATGAGGACACACTTGTTTATCTTATCTCTTATGGCATGGACATCTGGGGGTTTTGATCAGGGATTGATTGTCTACACTGATTTCCATAAGGATGTCTCCTGCATTTACTAAGATTCTTAATGTTTGAGTTTTTACATTTAGGTCTTTGATTTATTTAGAGTTAATTGTTTTGCATGATGATAGGTAGGGCGCTTGTTTCATTCTTGATCCTTTGAAAATTGTTCATAGAACAAATTTCTGACAATACAGAAAGTCATATGGAACTATAAAAGACCATAAATAGCCAATACAATACTTAGCAAATGAAACAAAGCAGGAGGCATCACACTTCCGGACTTTAAACTCTATATAAGTTTATAATAATCAAAACAGCTTGGATTTGGTACAAGAACAAGTTTTGAGACCAATGGAACAGAGTAGAGATTTCAGAAGTGAACCTCAATTTCTCAAGAAAGTCCTCTTTGACAAAGCCTCCACCAACAACCTTTGGGGGAGAGGAAAGCCTATTCAGTAAACAGTGCTGGGAAAACTGACAACATGCAGAAGATTGAAAGAGGAACCCTACCTATCACCATACACAAAAATCAACTCTAAATAGATCAAAGACCTACACTTTAAAAACTCAAACTATAAGAATCCTAGAAGAAAACATAGAAAACACTCTTAGGCACATTGGAATAGCAACCAATGCTTTTTCAGTTCTCCAAAAGCTAATGCCATAAAAGATAAGATAGACAAGTGGGACCTCACCAAACTGAAAAATGGCTGTGAAGCAAAAGAAACCATTTAGAGAATGGGGAGACAGCCCATCAAAAAGGAAAAAAATATTAGCTAACTGTATATCTGACAAAGGCCTAACACCTAGGATCTACAAGGAACTCAAATGTGCCAAAAAGAAAACAAAAGAACCTTATTAAAAGGTGGGCAAAAAGATCTGGTGCAGTGTCTCAAGCCTGTACTTCCAGCATTTTGGGAGGCCAAGGCAAGAAGATTGCCTGAACCCAGATGTTTGAGACCAGCCTGGGCAGTTTGGGCAAGACTATGTACCTATAATAAATAAAAAATTAGCTGAGTGTGGTACCGCATGCTACGTGGAAAGCAGTTGCATCACCTGAGCTCAGCATGTCGAGGCTACGGTGACCCCGAGCATGGCACTGCACTCCAAATTTCTAAAAAAAATGGGCAAGATATGAATATACACTTCTCAGAAAAAGACATATGAGCAACCAATAGATACATGAAAAAATGCTCAGCCTCACTAATTATAAAAGAAGTGCAAATTAAAATCACTCTGAGAATCAGGCTTGGGGGCCCGCCTGTAATACCGCAACTTGGAGGCTGAGATGAGTGGATTGCCTGAGCCCGTGTGTTCAAGACCCGCCTGGGCAACTGGGGGAGACCTCATCTCTACAATAAATTAAAAAATTAATCAGGCGTGTTTGCACACACCTGTAGTTCCAGCTTCTTGGAAGGCTGAGGCAAAAGGATCGCTGGAGCCCAGCAGGTCGAGGCTGCAGTGGCCCGGGGGCGGCCACTGCACTGCAGTCTGGGTGACAGAGTGAGACTCCAACTCAAAAAACAAAACAAAACAAAACAAACAAAGCCACTGAAATATCACCTTGTCAGAATGACAATCATTAGTAACTCCAAAAACAACAGATGCTGGCAAGGTTGTGGAGAAAAAGGAACACTCCTACATTGTAGGTGAGAGTGTAGATTTGTACTACCTCTGTGGAAAACATGTGGTGATTCATAAAAAAATCTAAAAATTGTCTTTCCATATAACCCTGCCATCTCCCTACTGGGAATATACCCAGAGGAACTCAAATCACTCTATGAAAAAGATACGTGCACACGCATGTTTATCACAGCATTATTCACAATAGCAGATACATAGAACCAACCATGCTGTTAATAAAAGGGGACTGAATAAAGAAAATGTGGAGGGACTTCTGGCAAAATGGTGACAGGGCAACCTGGTCTATGAAACCCTCTGCAAAGGAGAATGCAGAGGGTCTCTGGCTCTTCCCCATGGGCTGCGGACCCAACGTTGGCAGTCTGCTCTTCACATGGAACTCAGCCGTTTCCACCGCTGGGGCATCACAGCAGTCTGGACAGACACTGCAGCTGCAGACACAGCAGCCGCCAGCACTGCTGCGGCCTCTGTGGCAGCCATAGCACATCATGCCACCCATGCCTGAGGCGATCCATGACTTCAGTCTTTGAAGACCTGCAGGCAAGATCTGCTGGGATCACTGCTACCTCTGCTGCCACCTTGATGTACTGTGGGCTGTGGGTCTCTTCCCGTGTGCCCTGAGGCAGGCTTACATTGGCCCGGCTCCTGTCTGGCCCTACCCCCTCTGTGGCGAGCAGCTGAGATAGCACTACCCTACCTGCTGGCAATTCAAGGTAACAGCACTGAAACAGGAGAAACAAACTTGAAAAACAATCATGGGCCAGATTTGAGTGGTGAACGGATGGTAATCTGAACTGTCCTTCACATCAGGCCAGAGACAACTGAACCAAACTGCGAACTAATTTACCAGCTTGAAAAGAAAGCTAGAAATCAGAGCTGAAAGGACACTGGACTTAAATGAAAAGTCTCAGAGTGTGCTTGAATGGTTCTGTTAGTTCAATGACTTGATTCTATTTCTATGTTTTGTTCCTTTTTTCTCTTCTTTTTCTTCTTTTTCCTCCTCTCTGTAAACCATATCTTTGTATAGAGGAACAGCACACCAATAAGGTGGTTGGTTACCTTGTATGTTAGCATCATTGTATGTTTTATTTATTTTTTTGTATGGGAGCTGGTTAGTCTGTAGCCGTGGTCTATTGTTTTTATCTGTTTCAGTTTAAGTCTCTCTCACCATTTGTTGATACACTCATCTGTTTCTCCCTTTACTCCTCTCTCTGTCCACCCCTCTCTTCCCCCAACTGTCTGCTCCATTCTCTTCCCTCTGCTAACCACATTTTATTTCAGGGAGCAAACCTACAGTCCCACTGCATGGACGGATTCCAAGGCAGTGGGAAGTGGGTTTCAGATTATCCATACACCTCTCAGTGAATACCAGGATGTGCAGATAGATTTTGAATCACAACTCCCCCCTTAAGTAAATCTCAAAACTGCAAAAAGGACCACCCCAACCTATAGTGCAACTCCAGAATTCAACAAAGTAAGAGGACATACATAAAAAATAGGAGATTGAACAAAAGGAGTAAAACAAATCCCTCTCCCCCTGAATAAAAGAATGAAAGAAGATGGTGACATGGAGGGAAGGAAAAAGTGGGAAAGGGGGAAAAAAACTGCACAAATGAAGAAAAACCAAAAGAGGAATATAGGTCTCCCACAGACCCCTGGGAGATCAGACACTGAGAAAAGAGATTCGAGAACACAAACAATGAAGAGCCCCCAGAATGACTGGTCACATGCAATAAACCCAGACCTCAAGACATTAATAGAAAGAATTTTAAAAAATGAGGAGAGACAAGAGGAAAATAGGAAGAAGTTGATGTCAGAAATAACAGCAGTAAAGAATACTGTGATGGAAATAAATAACAAACTAAGCAAGGAAAGCAGAATTAGCCAAGCAGAAAAAGAATCTCTGAGCTCAAGACCAAAACACACAACTAACCAAACTGTCAAAAGCATAGAAAAGAAGCTCAAAAAGACAGAATAAAACCTTCAAGAGATGAGTGATCACTTCAACAGACCAAACCTAAGAGTAATTGGCCTTCCTGAGGCAGAGAGAGAAACAGAGGTCACGCTGGAACAAACATTTCATGAAATCATTCAAGAAAACTTCCCTCATCTCATCAAGGATGAAAAAATTCAAACACAAGAGATTCAGAGAACCCCTGCAAAACAACAAATGAGAAGACAAACTCCCAGACATATAATAATTTGCCTAAACAAAGTAGGTATACAAGAAAAAATCCTAAAGGCTGCAAGAGAAAAATGTCAGACTACGTACCAGGAAGACCAATTTGAATAGCAGCAGATTTATCTACAGAAACTCTCCAAGCTAGGAGAGCTTGGAGCCCTATCTTCAAAGTTCTAAAAGATAAACAATGTCAACCGAGAATAACCTACCCAGCCAAGCTAAGCTTTATCAGTGAATTCCCAGATATTGAATTCCCAGATATCCAATCCCTAAGAACCTACGTTGCAAAAAGACCACCTCTAAAAGAAACACTTAAGAAAGTATTGAACACAGAAGAAAAGGTAAAAAGAACAACAACGTTCTTCACAAGAGTACAGACAAAAGATTAAAAACACACATGATCCAACTCTAAAACCAAAAGAAAAACAACACACAAACAGGAAGAACAACAACTCGGTAAGAGCAGTATGATAGGGATCAACTCACATTTCAATAATTAGTTTGAATGTGAATGGACTAAATCCAACACTGAAAAGACATAGAATGGAAAAATGGATAAAATATCACCAGGCAACAATCTATTGCTTTCAAGAGACTCACCTAACTAGAAATGACACTCATAGACTCAAAGTAAGATGATGGGAAAATTTTCAGGCAAATGGAACACAAAAGAAAGGAGGAGTTGCAATCTTAATCTCAGACAAAATACTCTTTAAGCTATCAAAAATAAAAAAAGATACAGAAGGCCACTACATAATGATAAAAGATTCAATCCACAACAATTAGTATCCATCCTAAGCATATATGCACCAAACATAGGAACACCAAATTTCATAAAGCAGCTCTTAGGTAAGCTAAAAAAAAAAATCAACTCCAATACCATCATAGCTGGGGACTTCAATACCCCACTCACAACCCTAGGCAGATCAAAAGGACAAAAAATCAGCAATGAGATCCGAAACCTCAATGTGACTCTTCATCAAATGGACTTAATTGATACCTACAGAACTCTCTATCCAAAGACCTCAGAATACACATTCTACTCATCACCCAATGGAATGTACTCTAAGGTCGACCACATCCTTGGCCATAAGGCAAGCATGAGCAAATTTAAAAGGACTGAAATTTTACCATACTCCTACTCAGACCACAGTGGAATAATAAAAATAATCATTAATACCAAGAAGGTTCCCACAAAACCCACAAAGATACGGACACTAAACAGCATGATGCTAAACAACTCCTGGGTCAATGATGAAATCAAAACAGAGAATAAAGATACCTGGAAACAAATGAAAATGAAGAAACATCTTACCAAAATCTCTGGGACACCATGAAAGCTGTAGAAAGAGGGGAATTTGTATCCCTACAAACGCACATGAAGAAAATGGAAGGATCACAAATTAACAGCCTAACAAGCCACCTAAAAAAGCTGGAAAAGCAAGATCACCAAAACACTAATTTCAGCAGAAGAATCCAGATCACCAAAATAAAAGCCCAAATCCAGGACATGGAAGACAAAAGATAATACAAAAAATTAATGAAACAAAAAGGGTTCTTCGAAAGGATAAACAAGGTTGATGTTCCTCTAGGTAGACTCACCAAGAAAAGGAGAGAAAAAGCCCAAATAATCACAATCAAAAACACAAAAGTTGAAGTCACATCTGATCCTGAAGAAATACAAAAGATCATTAGAGACTACTACATACACTTGTATGGAAAAAAACTTGAAAACCTCAAGGAAATGTAGGACTTTCTGTCATAACAGAACCTGCCTAGGTTAAAACAAGAAGAAATTGAGACCCTAAATAGACCAATACCAATCAAGAAAATTGACTACATAATAAGAAAACTACCTACAAAAAGAAGCCCTGGACAAGGTGGCTTTCCAGCAGAATTCTACAAGACATTTAATGAGGGGCTTATACCAATCCTACTGAAGGTATTTCAGGTGATTGAGAAAGACGGAACCCTCCCCAAATCATTTTATGAAGCTAACATCATATTAATAACCAAGCCAGGTAAAGACCCAACAAAGAAAGAGAACTACAGGCCAATATATTTGATGAACATAGATGCTAAAATTCTCAACAAGATCCTAGCAAACCGCATTCAACAACACATTTCAAAAATCATCCATCATGACCAAGTAGGCTACATCCCTGGGATGCAAGCCTAGTTCAACATTCATAAAACCATAAATGTAATTAAATACATCAACAGATGTCAAAACAAAATCCATATGATTATATCGTTAGATGCAGAAAAAGCTCTTGATAAAATCCAGCCCCCCTTCTTGAAAAAAACCCTCGAACAGCTAGGCATAGGGGGAACATACCTCAAAATATTAAAAGCCATCTATGAGAAACCCACAGCCAGCATACTCCTAAATGGACACAAACGGGAACCTTTTCCCCTGAAAATTGAAACAATACAAGGATGCCCACTCTCATCCCTCCTGTTCAATATAGTATTGGAAGTCCTGGCTATAGCAATCAGAGAAGAGAAGGCAGTCAGGGGTATTCAAATAGGAAATTAGGAAGTCAAGCTATTTCTCTTTGCAGATGACATGATCGTGTACCTTGAAAACCCAAGAGAATCTGTCAAAAAACTCCTTACACTGATAAAGGACTTTGGCAAAATCTCAGGATAGAAAATAAATGTGCAAAAGACAATTGCATTTTTTACACCAATAATAAACAAACAGAAACCCAAATAAAAAGCACAATTCCATTCACAATAGCCACAAAAAAAATGAAATACCTTGGCATCTTCCTAACCAGAAAAATGAAAGACCTTTACAAAGAAAACTATAAAACACTGCTCTAAGAAATCAAAAATGACACAAACAAGTTGAAAAATAACCCATGCTCATGGATTGGAAGAATCAACATTGTGAAGATGTCCATCTTACCTAAGGCAATCTACAGATTTAATGCAATACCCATCAAATTACCAGCAACATTCTTCTCAGACCTAGAAAAAACAACACAGGAATTCATATGGAAAAACAAACAACCAAGAATAGCCAGAACAATCCTCATCAAAAAACAACAACAACAACAACAACAAAAAAAAAAAAAAAAAAAAAAAGCAGGTGGGATCACATTACCAGACTTCAAAGTTTACTATAAAGCTACAGTCATCAAAACAGCTTGGTATTAGTACAGGAACAGGCATATAGGTCAATGGAATAGAATTCAGATTCCAGAAGCAAAACCTCAATTTCTCAACCAACTCATCTTTGACAAAGCCTCCACCATCTACCACTGGGGAGAGGGGAACCTATTCAGTAAATGGTACTGGAAAAACTGGCTGACCACATGCAGAAGATTGAAACAGGACCCCTATCTATCCCCCTACACAAAAATTAACTCTAGATGGATCAGAGACCTAAATGTAAAACCTCAAACCATAAGAACCTCAGAAAATGAAGGACACACCCTCATGGAAATTGGAACTGGCATCCAGTTCCTGAACAAAACTTGAAACCCACAGGCCATAAGTGATAAGATAGACAAGTGGGACCTCATTAAACTGACAAGCTTCTGCAAAGCCAAAGAAACCATCAAGAGAGCAGGAAGACAGCCTACAGACTGGTAAAAAGTATTTGCCAACTCCAGGTCTGACAAAGGCTTAACATCTTGGATCTACAAGGAACTCAAATGTGCTGGAAAGAAAAAGCAAACAACCCCATTATAAAATGGGCAAAAGCTATGAACAGACTCTTCTCAAAGGAAGACATCCAAGCAGCTAACAGACACATGAAAAAATGTTCAACCTCGCTAATCATCAGGGAGATGCAAATCAAAACCACACTGAGATACCACCTAACTCCAGTCAGAATGGCAATTATCAATAACTCAAGAAATAACAGTTGCTGGAGAGGGTGTGGCAAAAAGGGAACACTTCTACACTGTTGGTGGGAGTGCAAACTAGTACAACCTCTGTGGAAAACAGTATGGTGATTCCTAAAAGTTCTAAATATTGACCTCCCATATGACCCACAATCCCCCTACTGGAAATATAGCCTGAAGTACTCAAATCACTCTATAAAAAAGATACCTGCACACATATGTTTATCGCAGCATTGTTCACAATAGCAAGAACCTGGAAGCAACCATGCCGTCCATCAAAAGAGGCCTGGATTTAAAAAATGTGGTACATATACATGATGGAATATTATGCAGCCATAAAAAAAGAACAAAACCATGAATTTCGAAGCAACCTGAATGGAGCTAAAGTCTATAATACTGAGTGACCTCTCACAGAAACAAAGATCTGAGTATCACATGTTCTCACTCATATAGTGGACCTTGAACATCCAATGTAATACTATAAGAAAATGACTGATAGTGGTGGGAAACTATCGGGGGGGGTGAAGGGAGATGGGATTAATGGTAGTAAATATCTGTCTGGGGATGGGGGACACCTCTTATCAATAAGAGTGCCTGAGCGAAGCACATTTGTATACCTAACCCTTAACTGTACCCCACAATATCATAATAAAAAATATTGATAAAAAAAAAAATGTGGTACATATATCCAATGGAATATTATGCAGCCATAAAGAAAAACAGAATAATGGACTTCACAGCAACTTGGATGTATTTAGAGTCTATAATACTCAGTGATCTGTTGCAGAAACAAGACCTGAGTACCACTTGTACTCACTTATAAGCGGACCCTGAACATTTATCATAATACTATAAGAATGGGATGGGGAAATAATGGAACACTGTGGGGGGGTAGCACATAGCATCACTAAGGGTATCTGATCTCAAACCAGGCAAAGTAGGGGCCAAAGCAAGGTCCAAACGTTGCCTGAATGATGATCACATATGTATCTAACCCTGAATTGTACCCCATACCTTTTTTATTTTATTTTAAAGATGTTGGGG